>VYZP01020501.1:12378-69965 GCA_013400635.1 Hypocryptadius cinnamomeus
GAGATCAGCTCAGTCATACACTTGTAAGTGAAGAGGTCTGTACATGAAGTGTTTTAAAAAAGCATATTCCAATTGTATGTTTCATTAACAAAATGACTAATGTCAGTAAATGTTACAACAGTGCTGATGGAAGCTGAGCTCTAATCTATGAATACAGCATTATAATTTTACAAGAGTAGCTGTTCTTAACAAACATCAAAGTGCATGTAATTATTATGTGACTTTAGCCCTTTTTTTCCCACGATACTATAGTTAATCTTGACAACAGCTAGCATCAAGTGCAGTGATTTAACTCCCCTGATGATAAAGTTTAAAAATAGCTTTGGTTCAGCTTGTTCCACTCTGCCATTATCCTCCACCACTTGGCTCAGGGGAGTGACTTTCATTCTCTTGTCTGGAGGCAGGGCTTGGACAAGCTGGACACTGCCTTTCAGAGGCTGTTTTTCCTGAGTTTTGGGAAATGGAGCTGGGACGGGGAACTGCATGAAACATCCCCTTGCACAAGAATACCAGCCAGCTAAGACTGTGTTAGTATTTGGAGATTACCTTTATACTTCTCTGAAGTTCATTGATCTCAAAAGCAAAGAAAAGCAAAACAAAACCAGAGCAATTGTGAGATTTTGGAGTACAAAATGCCTTCCTAAAAAGGCAGATGTGGAGTAATGGAAGTGCTCTGTTGTGGCTGGAATTGGGTAATGTTTTCTTGCTGATGGGTAGCTCACAGCACGGCTATAGAGCCTGTAGCTGCAAGGTGCCCTACAGCAGGGCTTCCTAAAAGCTGTTACTCTTTTGTCTAAATAGTCTTGATGGAGGCTTCAATAATAACTTAGGAGAGTGGGGAAAATTTAACTTAAATCTTCCATGATTGAAAAGTGCTACACACAAGGGTCTACTTTTAGGAGGTTTGAGGGACTGTTGTCTTCCAGGCAAAGGAAACAGAACAAAAGTTCCCTAAACAGGATTGGGACTCATTATTTGCCTCTGCGGATCTCAGCCATATTTTACCTCCTCCTTTGCACTAATGGTATCATCTGCCAAGACCAAAACTGAAAGAATTCTTTGAGAAATTCCCTTAAAATAAAGACGAGTACATTGCGTACAAAGATTTCATTCCATTTGCTGACATTTGCAGTCTTTCCTTCTGTGCTTTTTTTCACATTACCCTTGACTTCTCAAGCTGCTTTGAACAGGCCATTTTCTAATAAAACTATTACAGCACGTGTCCTTGTAACATTCTAAGAAAATACAGAGATGAATCATGAAACTAGTGAAAGTAATACTTATCGTGCTCTATGGACAAATAGAAATACATTGGTAGCAACAATATTGTTGTTGCATTTACTGAAATCTTTAGTTTATTTTCAGTCTTAATGGGCAGATGCATTTGCTCTTTTTGCAAACAAAAGAGTATTCAAAAGCCCTAACTAGAAACAAATGGTCACACACTGTACCTGTATTTCTTGAACTAAGAACAGAACAAAATCAAATGTTTTTGTCGGGCACGCTTTATAATTGTGCATTCCTGCACATAGAGGCCCAAGCAGGATCTTCTCAAATGACACAGATGATTATTATTTTCTTCCCAAGGGAAAGTGGTATTACAGCATCAGTATTATCCACTGGTAATGAGGTGCTCACAGATGGAAAGAGGAGGGGTAAGACAGATATAACATGAGTGACTACCCTGTGGCAAAAGTTGCTTTAAAAGTGTTTTCATAACACTTCAAAGAGTCTGAGTGAAGGGATCATGTGGTAATACTGTCTAACTCTTGCTTTAAACAATAGGAACTTCCAACCCCAATCCTGGATAACCCTGTTAATATTGCTAGTAGTTTCTTTTCTTGGTGCCAAGTACATGATTTAGACACTGGTTCAACAAATCAGAGGTGATCACTTCACCAGAAAGCATCATATGATAATGAAAGGCTTCTGAGAGGGAGCTCTCCTCACTTCTGCAGATCTGTTTTCTGTCCCTTTCTTGCCACAGTCTCAACCACCATTGTTAATATCTGCAAAGAGCTCTAAAGAAGAACTCTGTGACGGTGGTTAAACATTTTAACAGATGATTGTTAGACAAAAGAATGGGTGAATGCTGTCAGTGACATGTATTTGCTTTTTGTTCTCAGATGTTGTGTGGTGACATTATCTTTTTGTTATGGCCAAGAGAACAAGTGTAGCAGAGTCCCAGACCTTACTGTTTCTTTGAGAAATCTTCCTTGGAGCTTTTGCCTGCCTGAAGACTGAAAGTGTTTACTGATTTACACAATTGTAGGAACAGTTCTTCTGGTTTCACTAGAGATCTAATATGGAAAATATTTCTGAACTGTTCCCTTTGCTTGTAACAAAAGCAGAAATATAATTCAATTACTTGTAGAGAGAGGTAGTAAAGCACTATTAACTACTTTTTAAATGTGAAACCTTCAATGTGCATAAAAGAATTGTCTCTCTGCACCCAGGTGATACATTAAGTGCTGATATGCTGTTCCTTCACAACTATGGGGTAAGTTTCTCAATTAGACTTGTATATGAAGGGCCTTTTTTCCTTTCCTTTTTTCATCACTTTTTTTTTTTTTTTGGTGTGTGTGTGTATGTGGATGGCCACAATTTCAGTGGCATGATTTCTTCTTATTCTGTGTATGCATATTAATGATAATTTTCCTTTTTAACTGGGCAGCCAAAATGGAAAAGGGAAAATTACATGGACAAAGCCTAGAGAAGGAAATGTGTTTATAACCCCACCAATTCCAGCTCATGAACATTTCCTGATCAAAGCCTAAAATCTGTCTCCTACACTGATAGCAAGTGAGGAGTAAGTGGTTTTGTGAATGAGCTACTGCACTAGTAAAGCCTTCAAATCTCTCTGCTACTGTTGTAGTGCAGTACGGCCACAACCATTAATCCCTTCTCGGGAGCAGTGATCAGCAGCAGGGAAAAGTGGTATTTTCCAGGGGGAAGGTTCTATTGTTGGATGAATCAAAAGGTAAGATGCCTAGTAAGAATCTGTGCCCAGCTGCTGGGGGAAAAGCAGTATTGTGATGAGAGCTGGGCCAAGGAGGGTGTACATCAGAGGTGAAATGATCCTTCCTTTGAACCCTCTTCTGCAGCAGTGTGCACATTGTTAAATACTTGAAGAAATACAGAGATCAGATGGAGATCACGGTTTTCTCTGCCAAGGAAATGGCTAGAGATGTACTTAAAATAGGAGGAAGGACAGAGAAAGCAAAGCTGTTCACTTTTTTCTGAGGAGTGAAGGAAAATGTGGTTATAATCTTCAAAGAAGTAAAAAGTTACTGCAGAACAAAAGGCAATGTGGTATTGTTAGACATCCAGTGTTGCTAGGACAAGAAGTAATGGGGTTATATTTAAAAAAGATGTTTAGGCAGGAAGGTTCAGTGGAAAAATGTATTAGGAAATATATTCTCAGGAAAGGTTAGTGAAATATGGAAAGTGATTGCCTGAAGATGGTAAAGCTTTTAAAAGCAAGTCTGAGAAATATGTCATAAATGCTGTGCAGTCAGTCCTTATAGCATAAAGAGTTCTAAGGCCTCCTCCAAACCTTTTATTTCTTAATTTAAATGCTGGGTATTTTTTAGCCTTTTCTATAAAGGCTTTATCCATCAAATGTATTTTTTTCTCTTCAACTATCTTTGTTTAAAAATCAGCCTTGTTCTTAGTATTAGGATTTTTTTTTCTTGATGACATTTGATTTCTTGTTTATAAAATGCAAAGCTGTTTTCATAAGGTGCTCTATCAAACAAAATTATCTCTGCTATTTGAGGATATAAAATTCTCTTTGTCAAGAAAATGCCGATGCTATGTTGTCCATCCGCCCATGTTAAAGAATTACTTAAGCTACAGTAAACTGGCCAGAGACATTAAGATTACAAGTGGACACCTCCTGGATTTATTTGAGGTGCCTGTGGGAGCAGAGTGGGGCAGAGTGGACGGAAATGTGCATTTCTGTGTACAGGTATCTGGAGGGTGGCACTTGCTCAAAGTGAATGGAAACTTCCTTTTACCAACACTGACTACTTGAGAGACTGATGACATTACAGGTGTGTATAAATGAAGTCAGCTTAGCAGTTTATTTGTGGGATGATAATGAATTATGATATCTAACATGTTATCCAGATGACTTAGTGTAATCATGTCTCACATCACGGTTTATTGCTCGTTATCTTTCAGTGTGCCAATGCTTGATGCATTTTGTATTGATGATGATTTTGTAGTTGGATAACCAAACCAGGCATTACACTTAATTTTAATGGAGTGATTTTGTTGTCCATCTCTTCTTTTTCCTCATTCAGCAAGTAGCCACCATCCTAAATATGTGTCCTTAGACATGATGAATGCCTGTCTTCTAAGCTTGTCTCTGTCACAGATTTGACTTGCAGCTCTCAGCAAATTGTGTCTTCCTTCTGCTCAAACAGATGTTACTCACCTATATTTCAGCTTTTCCAGATAACATGTTTGCATGTTATATTTTGCATACAGCCTGGTACAGCAACTGTAATCAAAACTTGGCAGAAGTCAACGTAAAGGCTAAATGATCCCGGGTGCTGCTAATAGAAAACCCAAAATAGACTTCTCAGAAAAGTAACTGGAGTCCTTCAGTGCACTCTAAAACCAGGGTGACCTCCTTTCTGCAAATCAGTTTTTACTTCACATTTGTGGGGCATTTCATCACTTGCTTCAGAGACATCAGCTGAAACAATATCTTCAGTACTCTTTTCTTTTACCACTTTCTTTCCATTTCCTTAGATATTCTCGGACCATGTTTCTTTGCACTGCCTGCAACACAAAAGGCCAGCACTGTTTGAGGACAGAGACAGCACTCTTGATTAAATAATGATCTAATGTTATTCACCAATGAAGAATTTTCAAGCATGTGAAAGGGGAATCCCTGGTAAAGTGATAAGTTCTTTAGTTATTATTTACTCTATCAGACAGGGTTGCTCCATTTATCTGTTCAGAAGATTCTCTTCGATCCAGTGTAAAGATTTCACACAACTTGATGGTACTTGAAGGAGGAATCTATTTCTATGTGTTTAATATTCAAGAGAGTTCAGGTTCTTTAAAAATGTCATAAAATGTCTCCACAGTGCATCAGAATGTGTGCTTGAAGAAATCTCCCTTTTGTGATACTATCTGTGAGATTCTCAGAAACAGAGAATCCTGGCCAAAATAACTCCAGAGGGACTGAGACAAGCCAAAACTAACATAGTTTAAAAAAATATCTCTGTAAGCTTACATGAAACTTTTCTAAGAGGGATTTCTTCAGTGAGCATGTGGATAGAATTTTTAAAACTGAAATAAAATGAGTGTCAGTCCCTCAAGCATTTGCCCATGGCATTTGCCACAATCTGAAATATATGCCAAGAGAGTGTGAGAGTAGTGTACAGTATGATGAGGAGCAGCTGGGTCTTCTTCCCTCTCACGAGCAGCTTGTGCCAGATTGCTGTATTCTTTGTCTGCGTGTTTGGGATGCAGAGTGAGTTAGATTAGAAAAATTGCGTGGAAGCAGCCTGCATACTTTTGAACACATCTTCAAATCTGAAAAAATATTCTTACACAACCTCTGGTCATTTGCTGTGATGAAATCTAACCTCTTGGTGACTCCGTGAGCTGGTTTCCCAGGTGCCTGTCAGGCATTTTGGATCTTGGCAAGAAGTGCTCATCTTATGTTGCCTCAAGTGACATCTGGGAATTGAACTACCCTCCCTGTTACATTTTATTTCTTTAGGAAGCTTTTGAGAAGCACCAGTAAACCCTTACAGATACCAAAACTTTGCACGGGTGGTTTTTATCCCACAGCTGCTTTGCTCGCAGTTTAAGCACAGGCCTCCGCAGGCAGAAAGCAAAGCAGTCTTGCTAAAGCATCTCCTTTCTGAAGGTCAAAATGCTCTTGGGACTTCCTGAAGTCTGTCTGAGCTGGATAAGCTATGCTTTTTTCTTCATTGAGACCCTGATTTGGGAGGTATTGAAAATCTCTGGAGTAAAAAGGAGTTGCTGCCCTTTTCATAACTTCTTTTTTCTTCTGTTATCTCCTTGGCTTAAACCTAAGATTTTTTTTCTGTCAGTTCATGTATAATTTTTTGTTACCATCCTCCATATAGGCTTTATCAAACATCACCAACACTGATGTTCTTAGAGCTTCCTTAACCAGCCAGAAAATAAAGAGGTGGTTTGGTTTTTTTTGTTTTTCTATCCTCTCACTAGCTGAAAGCAAAACAAAACTGTGTAGCTGTTTTAAAGATATTTATTTTATCACCCACAATATTTTTACTACTGTGAGAAAATACAGAAATTCCTGAACTGAGTTTTCTGGTAGACTTCCCAATGATTTTATGATGATGGAGTTGGGACTAAGGTGCCACTGCTCTGCTGTGGGTAAACCATCCCCCACTGGCAAAGAGAAAAGAGGTCCAGAGCTCAATAGAGTCCCCAAGAAGCTTTCTGTCTGCATCTCAGCTAGCAGGTGAAAATACTGACCTGCAAATAACACCCAGTACTGTTACTGTGGGACAGACTAGGCTAAAAATGGCTAAAAAAAGAAGTAGTCTTTCAAATTTGTAAATAATAAAATGTAGTTGTCTGTCCTAGGAAAGAAAAGGCAGAAGATCAGTACCTCACAGCAGCTCCTATGGGAGGACAGGGTGGGGGGAGCTGCTTGGCCCAAATACAATCTGGTATATTTGAGCAAGAGAGACCGGGAAGAGAAAGGAGGAAGGAACTTTGATGCAATAGGAAACTTCTGAATTTATCAAGGCAAGTCCTCTGCACAGTCCTGGTGCTGAGGCCTCATATATAGCCTATGCTATTCTTAGAGCATGCAGCAGAACAATGGTTCCATTCGAAGAAGCTCTTTTATAGCTTGCCAATATAAAGAAGGCTGTGCAAAATGATATGATCATGTAATTGAACACTGTAAATAGATATGCCTGCCCAAACGATAGTTTGAAATTAGATCACTTTCCTGCCACATCTAAACTTTGTAGACTTAACAGAATGAGAAAGACTTGATTATTTTTTCTGGATTTATATATGTTCACGTTACTTATATGTGATTTAGGAAATCAAGTGATTTGATGGGACAATGATGGGAATTTTTTTTCTGTTCGTTGAAGCAAAAGCTAGATTAATTTAATCCCTTTGCTGGTTTGACTTTAATGTCTAGTTATGAAATTAAGATCTGTGTATCCTGCAAAATCCAGAGCTCAAACATAAAGAATACCTTTCACTTTTTATAATGCTGCCACAGCTTCCCCTATTAATTAGGATTAATTTGGATTATTAAAATTGATTCTGTGAAATGCAATAGAACTGGTGGTACAGGCTTGAGTCAGAGAGATATAGCCTGCAAATGCATTTTGAATGGCCACTGCCAAGAGAGGAATCTAATATGACGACCATGGCTGACATGAGCCACAAAGTGTCCTGGCTTGCGTAGGCTCATGGCAGATGCTTGATTCCATGTATGCTGTGGGAAATGAGCAGTATTGCACTATGGAGATGTTTTTTCCTAGTTGCCTTCTTAACAGAGCCAGATGTGGCCCAGTGCAACAGCTTCTTGAAGGTATTCTGAACTGCCTCAGACTCATCTCTTTCCAGCTCCTTTTCACTTTCATTCTCAGCAGTGCAGCAAGGGCTGAATCTGCACTGATCACACCCTGGTTGGTGGCTGTGTAGTCACAGCAAGGCACTTGGCATGGTGGGAAGGCTTTGCTCTCGGCAACGGCTGGATGGCATACAGCCCAGTGTGGCCCACGCAGAGAGGATGCTGATGGGGACAGAGGCAGCAGGGCCAGAGGTGGTGCCTGGAGCAGCAGGTTCTGCTGTGAGGAGTATTGTGAAGCCTCCCAGTAGGGAAAAATTGGGACAAGATTGGTAGTCAAGACAGGGCAAACCTGGTAATTTGGTCTGCAGCGTGACAGCAGAGCAGGGAGTGGTTGAGTTGGGCAACATCCCAGAGTTCAGCTGTGTGCCCAGAAAATAAGATCCCAAAAGGTAAAACAAAGCCAGAGTATGCCAGAAGTAGTAAATGGTCTGCAAAGCAGGCAAGCATTTTCTTCGATTAACTGATGCTGGATTACTGTGTGAGCAAGTAGGAGCGGAGCAGGGTGCCAGATCTTGGGCAAAAGGTAATCTTACACCTGGGAATCCCAGACATCATGTTCCCCTTTGAGACGTACAAAGTTTTGAGCCATTCAGACGTCCTGCCTGACTTGTGGCACATAGTTAACCCACTAGCATCCTCTCTGGTGTGGTTTTGATCCAGACTCATGAACTCACGCCAGAAGAATGTGTTGTCATGGGACAATGATACTTACAGCATTTAGATATTGCATGTCTCAAAAAGAAACCAAGAATGTTGAAGTAATGAGCTTCTAAAACACTACCATACTGAATTTTAATTGCAGAGCACTGGGAAACTAGCAGGTCTGAACTGTAACCACTTTACATGGGCTGTTTTTTCATGTAGCTCTGCCATACCATTCCTTAATATCTGGGTCTTCTGCTGAATTCAGTTTTGTTTCCATGCTGTAGCCTTAAGCTGTGTCAGGTTGATATTAAACCAAGTTGCATTGAGAAGGTGTTGCATTGGAAGAGGGGAGCCCCTGTATTTGCTGAGGGCCAGTAAATAACTCCCTCCCGAGGTGATCACACTGGGAGGCTTTTGGAGGGAGATAATTTTTTCCTCTGTTCCATTTTGCTGTTGTGTTGGAATTCGTGATAAATGTCGTGGTGGTTTCTCTACTTTCACTAGTGATTTAAACCACATATTTTTAATATCACAGCTAGAAAGAGAAAATGTGAGTGTTGAGGGCTGAGCTGGGAATAGGCCCCTGAAGTTGCAGCTGCCTGACTTCAGTGTGTCTGGAGCCTCAGCTGCAAAGCTGCTTTGCGTTTGTTTGATTTGCATTGATATATTGTTACATCATACATGTGATACAATAGATTAAAAAAAAAGCCATGTGGCTCTTGTCAAGAAAAAGGAAACTATGCACTTCTAGTAATTATTACCATATGATTCTTGCACTCTTCCTACATATGTGGTGAAGCCACTTATATCCTACTGAAACACTATGGTTTTTTTTTGTTTTTTTATCAGAGAGAACGGTTGAAACAACATGTATATTGCCACAATAATTTCAGCTCTTTACATCTGTTACTTCACCACATCCTGTGTGTACAGAGGATCTTTAGTCAAGAAAGTGAGCTTCAGATGTGATTGCTTATAATAAGTTAAACAAATTCCCAAGAAAATAGGTTGAGCAAATAATTTTCCTTTTAAATTATTCAAAAACTGATGGTGATAATGCAAAGCAGAGACAGGAACAGTCTTCCACGTGCAATAATTTGACATAGCAAGTTGACCTAGTTGTCTCTTCACACTCGGATCTTATTTACCAAATCTTTTCTGAGTGAATTCATGTAGTGCTTGAGTGTGAATCGTCATACTAAATCTTGTCAGGGATATTTTAAATGCTGTACAGTTTGAACTAACCTGCTTTAATGCTCTGCTCCTTTAACTAGTCCTGTTATTGTCTGCTGCAGTTGTTGACTCAGTACATTTTCTGATGTGGTCTGGGAATGAGTTCTTTTGGACTTTCACATTATCATATTACAATATACACCACAGATTATTTATACTGGGGGTTAATTGCTTCATCTGAATGGAATTCATTTTCCATTGTATCTACAAGTTTGCATTTTAAAATAGTATTTTCTCTTATGGAAACTCGGAATAAAATTACATTGATTCTTGAGGAAATGAGCTCTGAATAATGATTATATGATTCCATGTTTGGCTTTAAACAAACATATTGGATTGGAATAAATAACTGGGAAGTATTATTAGAGGATGAAATATATCACTTCTGTACTGTAATGGAATATGGAGTCTGTCCAGCTAAATGTAGCAGATAAATAAATAAATTAAAAAGTATTGAGCCTTCTCAAAGGGACAGAGTTGTTAAGTACAACTTATCCGTGCTTAGTATAATCTTAACTCTTCTTCCAAGCATTTCCATTTAATTTTAAAATAAAATCTTGAAAAAGTTCCCAGGACCAGTAACTAGAAATATGCAATCTCATTCATGAGAAAAACAAGTGGGAGACAGAACTTCATTGTGTGTATGATTATTTTTTTGATTGGCTGTCAACACATAAATGTGAAAATGAATTGGAGGCATTAACTCACAACCCCATTTTTTGTCATGGCTTATTGGTGAATTTAAAACCTTGGAGTTCGTTTTGGGTCAAGCAAACATTTCGCTTTTCCCATCAAACAAAGCACCTCATTGACTTGCACAAGACACCACAGAAAGGAAGGGCTGATCCACAAGATGGAGGAGGCAGGGCGTCCCCAGCCACCACGGTGCCTTTGCCCAATGGCCCTCGGGTTACGATGGGATGTGGATGCGCTGCACCAGATGCCACATTCTGCTGGACTGCTTGGCTGAGGGTGACCCAGCTCTGGGGGACGGCTTTGCCTGAAGCGCAGCGATTTGGGCACCCAGCCTCCACACTTCCTCTCCTCCCTTTGAAAGCAATGTGCAGTGAACCCTCTTTAGCTACCAGAAATAAGAGAACTCTCTTCTTCCTCTTCATCCAAAATGACAAACAACGAGGGAGCTTTATTTTTTCCTCCCATCGCATAAATCAAACAATCTCTTCCCTCAGATGGTGGCGCAGGGGGAGCCTCAGCAGCCCTGTCTGCTCTGCACAAAAGCCTCTGAAGCGATGCCAGGCCAGGATGCAGCAGGAAGAGCCGGGCCAGTGACCCCTGCGATGGTGTGGCTGCGTGGCTGCCTCTTGGTCTCATATTGGCCACTTGGTGCTGCTTCTGTGACAAGAAAAGGGGTTGCAACTGTGGTGGGTTGGGGACCGAGGCTGTCCTTGACAGAGACACCTTTTCAGAATGCAGCCATGCCCTCTGTAGCAGCCGGGCTATGCACAGATGCCTGTGAATGCCCACATTTGGGGCACATTTTTGCTTGACAATAGTGGCCTAGAGGTCTTGCAGAAAAAAGATGTTGTTTTCCATGGCTGTTTTGTATTTCCTCATGAAGATCTGGACTGAACTGGAAATGAGTTAAGTAGATTTGTTTGCTAGGCCTTGGGAAGCTTTGCTGATTGGCCCCCCGTTGTGCTGTTGAAAACTGGGGTGAGCAGGAGGAAGGATTTGTCAAGATGAAAAACTCTAAGTCCCCAGGCTCATATGTGCGTGTCTGCACACAGAACAAAAGGAAAGAGGGAATTACAAAGCTGCTAATTTGTTAATAATGAAAGGACAGTTGCCAAGGTCCAGTCTGTATTCATGCACCATGGTTAGTTGCAAAGCAGAAAGGACCAAAAGCAGGGGCTTGGTGAGTCCTTTCCACCTCTGTGTTCTCTGGACGTATCAGGGCTTGGCAGTTCCACCCCCATATGATGCAGTATATCAAGCTACCATTAAAGAAAAGAAAATCACCCCAAATCTACTAGCATCCAAAAGTGGATGTAATATAGGTAATCAGAGGTATAATGGTGCAAGACGCACGGACAGACTGAAAACCAAAGCGTGATTTCAGAAAATTGATGAGTGAGAGGACTCTAATTTAATACAAAAATATTGCCTTCAGATCAAAAAACAATGTACTTCTAACTTGGAGTGCAACATTTTGGGGAACCCAGCCTGCCTTTCTTTTTTCTTATGCATGAGACTTTTTTGACTCCTGATGTAGGGGAGCATCAGAAAACACTCTCCTGGACTGGGGCTAATGGGGGCTAGGAAACGAAGTGCTCAACATACTCTACTGCAGCAAAAGCTATCTTTTGGGTCTGTTTTTTATTCTCAATCTGGGAACGAGGGGGAAGTTCTTGGAGAGTTACCAAACCATTACAGGTAGTTGAAAATATTTAACTCTTCTCTTTTAGTAATAGAAAAACATTGGCACTTTTAAAAAAATTGGTTCCAAATCTAGCTGACTCCCTATAACTATTTAATGAATTACTGACAAGAGCAGTCTGGGATGTGGGTTATACTCCATGAAAACAATCTCTTCCCTTCTTCCCAGGAAGAAACTTCCTGGAGGTACCTGTCACCACTGTGGCCCTGTGTGTCCCAGTCAGGCAAGACTGAGGGGAAGCTCTCTAGCTACCTTGCCCTTAAGGGGTCTTTTTTCTGACAAGGTATGAGAACCTAAAGCCTGCTTTAAGTTAGAGAGGGAGCCATGTCTCTGGGAGGGCGGCAGTGCTTTGGTGAGAGGTTTCTCTCCTGACGCCATGTCTGTCCACCCTGTGTTTCGTGGCAATCCAGCTCCCAGCCATGAGTTAGTTCTGAGAGCCTGCGTGGGTGTGCAGGGAATGCACATTTGTGGTTTAGTCAGTGTAATGCAGATGGTTAGCAAGGTAAGCGTCCTCCAAAGTTGCTAATAAAGGATGTCCTCCCCCTCCCTCTCTTTGACTGGCACTGTCAAGACATGTCTGGGCTATTCAACTGCTCCTCTATTGGTGAGGTGCTCCAGCTTCTTGGTTCAGACTCCTGTAAGTTCTCCAGGCCCAAAACTTGGGCCTAATATGTTTTCCTGGACATAAATCAAAGCAGAGTTAAAAATAATAATAAAAAAAGCATAAAAAGCTGTTTGTGTTTTAGAGATACCATATCGTTCAGACTTCAAAATACGAATTCTGTTTAAAGTCTTTTTCCCTCCCCTGTGGTTTAGATTCATTAGTTGTTAGACTTCCTTAGTCTGAGCAACAGTTTTAGTATAGATTAAGAAGGAAAACAGGATCTTGGTTTGCATTATAAATAAGTCTAGATTGTGCATTGACTGCCAGTATATTTTTCTTATTCCGTATCTCTGTCAGCTTGGGATGAACACTTCATCATTGTCAAGCCACCTGTGTGACTGCAAAGTGCCAGCTGAATCTGTCAGTGTTGCAAAGAGGAAATGAAGAGACTTTGATCCTCTGAATAGCGTCCCTTATCACCTAAAGATGTTGATTCAGATTAAAATTCGCTATGACTTTCAATATGAAAAATTTGTTAGCTTTTTATCTACTGCAGTATTGCTCTACCAAGGCTGTCATGAGATTGTGTGGACGTGATCATGATCTGCAGTTATTTTATGCTGCCCTTATGTGCTGCAAGTGTTTGTGGTCCCCTGGCCCTACCTTGAATTCAGCAGCTTGAGTTCCAGCTCAGCCTGTGCTTTCTCGCCTTGGTTCACCCCTGCCATTTCAGTGGCCACTGACACGTGAAGTGTTGCACTGTTGGCAGTACTGGCTGCCCTTGAGTTCCTAAGGGAAGTACTGTAGAGAACAGTTCCCCAGTGTAAGCAGGAGTAAACATGGTTTTTTTGTTTTGTTTTCCCCTCTTCTGGAGATGCCTGGATATCCTCATCTTCTGAGCTACTGACTGAGGTCACCTTAGGGATCCAGTATGTGTCATGGTCTGGTGTAGTGATATT
Source organism: Hypocryptadius cinnamomeus (assembly GCA_013400635.1). NCBI lineage: Eukaryota > Metazoa > Chordata > Aves > Passeriformes > Zosteropidae > Hypocryptadius > Hypocryptadius cinnamomeus. The sequence continues at coordinate 25,836 of VYZP01020501.1, forward strand.
TGTCCCCAAAGGCAGTGGTTGTGTTCCCTAATCCTACCTGCAATTTTCTCGGTTGGCAGGCGTTTGTGTGGCCAGCTGTATTTGTAACCCTTCTTTGTGCTGAATTAGGTAACCAACAGAAAACTGATCATGAGACTGCACTGAGAGGATGGCCTTTCTCTTGGCTATGTCCTCCCACTGGACATCTTCAAGGAACTGAATGCTCAGAAAACTATCAGAACCGCAACAACAAAAGCTAAGTGATTTCAATTTTCTTGAGCTTTCTGGCTTTCCCATATTTGCAATCTGCATGAATAATTGAGCCAGTATAAGAGGCAGGGCAGGGACTTGCACTTTTGGCAGCTGCTCAACTCTACTTGGCTCAACCCTGATGAGAAGCAGAAGTCACATTTGCTAGTAGGCTCTGGCTGCCATTTAATATCTGTTGGTATGTTAGGGATCTGACTCATGTTTGCTTGACAAGCAGCTAAAATGGGTTAACGTATGTTACTCCCTCAGGCACACATCAGCTCTTCTGCAGCTGGGGTCAGGACGCCACGGTTTTGGCTGGCATGTTGCAGGCACAGTATGCTCTGCTCCTGGACAACAACCTGTGGCAGCGGGGAGGAGTGAAGGCCTAGAGGGGAAACACCTCCAGATGTGACAGACAGATTTGCAAAAGCTTATCTCCCAAAACCCACTGTGGGGTCAGGGACTTGGCATGTCACCAAGCGGGGCAGCCATGTGGCCCAGGCTGTGAGCACCAGGCTGACTGTCAGCAGCTGCCTCAGGGCAGCTCCAACAGCACTGCAAGGACCCTGCACTGGCTTTGAGAAGGGCTGCTTAACTTCTGTATCTCATTTTGCCCAGCAGTGTAATGTGAATGCATAAGTGCACTGGTTCCCTTTCAGGCTCACAATTCAAGAGTAGTCTTTTTTCTTTGGCTGTCTCTTCTATCTTCCTATCTCCTCTCCAGCAGCCACTTTTCCAAGAAGTAATAACTCAGATCCTTTAGTTCCTTATCCTAGCCAAATGCTTTGATCAATCTAGTATCTCTCTAAACATTTTCCAGCATGTTTCTAGTCTTTCCACCTTGAATGAGCCTCACAGAAAAATGTAAACCATTTTTTGCTTTCAGCAGATTGTTTCTTGTTCTTCAGCTCTTCTGTGGTTTTCTTTTCTTTCTTTACTTTTTTTTTTTCCTTTTAAAAATACTTACACCATTTTACATAAAAACTAGACTGACATTTTATTTCTGGCACAGGACCCAACCAAATTCCCACTGAAGTTCCTGTTGGGTTTAGAGCAACAATCTCTGTTTGGAAACTTATAATACTTCTTACTCTGGATAACTGCTGATATACTCTCCCCCTCAGTGCTTCTCTTGTAGATGACACAGTGTGAGATTATTTTGCCTACCTGATCTCCTAGAGCAGCACTATGGGTCTGGAAAGAAAATTGATGGTGTTGTGACTGCTGGTCAGTATCTGCCATTGCCTGTGTCCACTTGTAATTTGGACTCCAGCAGCCATAATGCTGATTGTTATTAACGCTCTAGTCTGTTCTCAGACCTGGTTCTGTTGCAAAACACATAGAAGGAGAAATATGCAAGGAACATTTAGCTCTGTTAAAACAGACCTGCTGTTTTACTGCTAGATTTCTTTTTCTTCTCTACTGGTTTCCCTCTCCTTCATCCTCTTAGTGTAGCATATTTGTGGGTGCATATAGTAGTTCATTGCAAAATATACTAGATTTAAAGCAAAACAGAAAAAAGCTCCCTGAACTGAAATTGCTTGTTTAAAGCTGCAGAATTAAGTTTGGCCATGATCCACCCTGGAGATTTTCCCTGGCAGCTTTTGGACACAGATTCCTGCAAGAATAACAGGAACATGATAGGCCAAGGCATGCTAGGCAGCAGAGCCCACTGCAGTCCAGTGAAGGCAGTCTGTCCACTCACCTCTTATGGACTTTTCCGGGGCTGCCTGCATGTAAGGGGGCGGGGAAGGGAAGAGGACAAGAAGACAGAAATGTAGTTGGGGTTTTAAATCATTCTGTTTCTGAAGGATTCAAGTCATGGATGTGAAACAGTTCAAGCTTCCATTATGGAAAATTATTATCTTTCACATGTTCTTTATGCTGTGCTCCATTAAAAACTTGTTTCATTGTTGGACTGTGTTGAACTCTTACCGGAAAAATTTCTGCTGTTTCTTTTCTGGCCTGATCCAGCTGACTTTTAAGCTAAAAGACATTTGTTAGATTTAGTAGGTAAGTTGTGAGGTTAGAACAAGCAATGCAAACCTGAGCACATGTTCTGAGTGATGCCGAATGATAGGAAAGAGATCTGAAGGCTGAGATCTCTTGTTGGAACAATGGTATAACTGAGCATGTAGATGTAGCCCATTTATTTCTAATTTGGACAATGAAGAGTCTACCTACTTCTTCCTGTCTTGCTTGGAATGACAAACAGGTGAGCCTGCCCTGCTTCATTTTCCACCAGGACATTGCTGGTTTACAGGGCCACCTGAAAACCAATGTGTATTTGAGTAGCTCCTCACAGCAAGTGCTGGGTGAGGGCATATACACTCTGCTGCTATTTAAAGCATCAATACCAAGTTAGTGCCTGAAATACTACCTCTGACCTGGTTGGCAAAACTGATTCAGTTCACTACAGACAGATTAACATCTCCTTGCTCTGCATTGACTTAGTATTAAGGTCTCTGAGGCAGGAGTTAAGTCAGGGCAAGGTTTTATCTAAAATATTTTGATCTTACTCAATTTAAATGAGTTTGTCATTATGTTTTGCTATTGAAAATGAAGGGGACTCAAGTGTTTGCATAATCTCTGTTTGATTTTTTAAATTATTCTTCTTTTTCCCTCTTCTGCTGGGAGTGAAGTATTTATTTCTGTTGCTTAGAAAGCCCAGCCAAAGCTCATCCATATTTCTGATGCTGGATGCAGTCCATGAGCAAATCATGATTCAGTTCTGCATGACATAGAGAGTTTTTCTTTATTTAAAGAATGTAGTTTATAGAGTTGCATATGCTAGTGCTTTAAAAGTCCTTCCACTGAGCTCTTTCTTCATAGTACTCAAATGAGAACACAGTGTTTTCTGTATTGTTTGGAATAGCCTGGGAAACAATGCCTCCCAGTGTGAACAGATCTCCTTCAGTGCACTGGCAAACTCATCTCAGAGGAATGTGTTATCGACTAACCCATGATTTCTGATAGCAATAGCTAAAAAGAGTGGAAAAGTACTCAGCTCCTTGCAGTCCAATAGCACAGCAGTTTACCGATGCGCATGAGAAAGTCGCTTCTATTTAAAATGGTCCTAAATCCTATTGGCTCAAACACAGCATCCTGGCTGCCCAGGGGTGGGGAAACAGCTGTGGACCAAGGTCTCTGGTGGTGTAAGCTGGTGTGGCTCTGCTGGTTCCAGCAAAGCAGCTTCATCTACACAAGTTAAATATTTCATCTTAGTATACATTGCTACATTACTACTTGCAAAAAGAATACTTTGAATTAATGCTTGTGCTTGTGGGAAAATATTCAGATGGAAAATATAATCATCCATTGTTAACATGAATGTCTGGATTCAATGACTGAAAGTTGGCATTGATTTGTGAAATATAAAATAAGGAACACACAGAACAAATACACTTGCAGAGAGACTAATTTTTTTCCCCCTTGGGAGAGACTGGAAAGAGAACAGGTTTTGAGTAATTTCTCCAGTGGGTGCAAGGGAGCTAAGGGTCTTCAGTTCTTGGAATGCTGTAAAGGTCAGTGACATTCGTCTTTGCTTCAAATTGGATGCCACCCAGATTTTGGGAGGGAGCTCTTCTGCTTCTTCCTCACGTTCTGGTGAAAGGCGTGCCAGAAAGTGTCTGACCATGGATGAGGCACGGGTGGGCAGAGGGAAGCTCACTCTTGTGTCTAGGCCCCTGCTTCATTGTGATGGGCCAAGGCTTCCTTCCTCCATCTGCTGCTGTGGGCTGAGCTCCCCAGGGTTTGCCAGGCTTCAGGGACTAGGTGCAAGTGGGAGTGCAGCAGAAACTGCTGCAGTGCTGGCAGAGCAGAGGCTGGTCGTGCTTTCACCCTTCCTACTGTATTTCAGAGGGGTGCCTTGTAAGGAATACCTGAAGGAGAGCAAAGTCTTGCAAAGCTGAAGGAAAGCACTTCCAGATGTGGCCTTTTCTAGAATGATTGGCCAGGCTAGGGCTGGCAGCTTGTTGCATTGCACTGTTTGAGCTAGAGAAATGAGGGTATAACAATCACCAAAAAGGAACAGTGAGAGGTCCCTAAAGCCGAGAAGAAAAAAGGAGAGGATGTGTTTGTATTCTCTGCACCAGTGGATCCCTCTTCAATCATGTGCTGAAGAGATGAGTTACTCTTGCTGATGCTGATACTCCTCTTCAAGAGCAACCAGAATTCCCCAAGAGATTCAGATCTGCCCTGTGGAGCTGTGTGTCTGTACAGGAAGAGCCATCTGCAGCACTGCCTTGGTGATTTCACTTAGCACTCTTGTTTTTCATACAAATGATTTTCTTAAGAAATGTTTACCCAGCAGGAAAATCAATGAAATAAAACTCAGCATCAACACAACAGCTGTGTAGTTCATCAGGAAGATTTCCCAGGTCCGGCACATCCCTTTGCCCCCTCCTTTCTTCTGCCACTGCCATCTCTGCTAGCTTTGATGTCAACACTTCAACCTCATGCAGAGTAGGGGTAGGCAGAGAAAAACTGAGCTCCCTTGTACCACCAGGAACATGAATTTCCCAGCTCCCAGGCTGCAGCCTGCATTTTGGAAGTTTTTGTTCTGAAACAAAGGGGTTTAAATTCCTTTTTCAGTGCAAGATATATAGGAAATGTAGTTACTGCAAGCAGCCACACCATGGCACTAAACAGTGTAGAGCGGCTCTCAGCCAAAACCTAGAGCTCAACTCAAAACTTGCTACACTAGCACTTTTTACTGCAGCACAGGAATGTTAATGTGATACAATTAAATATCATGTTGCAAAGAAACTACACGTCCCAAACCATTGCAGTGTGTACCTATGAGCCGGGGGAGCTATTTGTCTCAGCAGTGTGTTTATAATTGTACCAAACTCCCCTTTTGCCATTGTCCTGCACAAATCATTCACAGTCCCAAGCAGCGTATGGCCATGGTTGCCTCTGACATCCAGTGTGTGGTGCAAGGAGGAGCAGGGCTGGCTGGCTCTGCAGATTCAGGGGAGGCAGACACGGTCACCACCAACTTGCTATGTAATGGGACACCCAAGAAAGTGCTTTGCAGAGGGTGTCTGTGAGAAATCAAGAGCTGTGCTGACTCTTGCCACTCAGGTTGTGTTCCAGCCTGGGGCAAGGGCTTTTGGAGGCTGGGGATCCTGCCATGATGGGGTTTTTGTGGAAGGATATTATGAACAGGTGCAAATCCAGTGGGGAATTTGCTCTCCCTCTAGGTCTGACTGGTGCAATATATCCTGTTGTGACAGGTGATGTGGTTTCAGTCCTTCACAATCCTCCCTCTTCTCCAGCTTGCACAAGGCTGGGTCTCCCTGGTCTAAGTTCCCTTAAGAGCTGATTAAAATCTTAGTGCCTTGCTCTTAGAGCAAAAGATAATTTGCTCAGTCTCCATTTGTTGAAACCACAGATTAGAAAGTTCAACTGTGAAGTGGCCATGGAAAAAGACCCACTTCAGCAGAAAGGAGTAATACCTGTTCTGCCCTTTCACCTTGTCCTTTTCTCTTCCTCAGTACTGCCAACACTTGGGTGCTCTGCCAGCCACGTGCATTTTGAGGAATCCTTAGAGATGCCAGATAATAACTAGTGCAGGTGGAGTGGTCCCAGGGACTTCCCAGAGAGGAGCTGCTGGCACAGGTATGCTCATACACGAGGATAAATGTAGAGGTGCATGATTACAGTTTTCACATAGAATCAGTGTATCAGATATTATTTCAGTGACTGATTTGTGTTGAGTGAGGGGAAGGCATCTTAATGTCTGTCATTGCAGTGTAATATCCATATTTATTTAAAAGTCCTATGTCCCAAAATCCGGAGAAAACCATCACATGGGTAAACGACAGATTTGCAAGCCAAAGCCTTATATTAATCATGAGCTGTCTCATTTTGCTAATGCTATGTTAGGGGAAAAAAAACTATGACATAAAAAATCTTAAGCAAATAATTAGTGTTATTTCATTCTGGTTTGATAAGCCCTAATTTTCTTCCTTTTTGGCAAGTCCCATTCCTCTGCTCTGAAAAATTTGTGCTTTCTTCTTATTCTGTAAGTGAACAAGGTAGACCTGCCTGCATGAAGAATCTGCCCCTTTGCCAGAAAAAAGCACCTGTAACATCACTGCTGTGCAGGGACCAGGTCTGGAATTAATTCACCCAACATGTAAGAATTGCCATGCCCTGTCTTCTGTGTTTGAAAGGAATCTTCCAGGGGCTTCTGGATGCCCTGGAGGAAGATGGGAGACATCATGAAGACTGCCACCAAACCTGCCTGGGGAAGTGGCAAGAGCAGTCTTGAGGCTATGCTTCCTCCAAGGCTGCACGACTATCAGTGACCCTGTCTCCTGAAAACCTGATTCAGTCACATCAGCCTCATGCAAGCAGTGTTGCAAACCTCAGGATGTGTTTGTTGTCACAGCCTGTGTGATTTTCACAAGGTGTTCAAATCACAGTGTCCATTGTCAGTGGGAGAGGAGATGTGAAAGAGGGGAAGGTTGTGTTAAAGAAAACCTTGGAAATTTATGTCTTTTTTTTGTCAGCTGGAAAATGTCTTCTGTGGTCAAAACTATGGAATATTTTCTTTTCTTTGATTTTTTGAAGGATAAGCTGTTGTCGAAGGAAAAAAACCAAAACAACCATGAAAGCTGTAAGACCAGTGTCCCGGTTTCTGTGAAAATGGAAATAAAACCTCATCATTCTGCCAAATCGATGTTTTCAAAAGCTATTACCAGACTAATATTTCAGTATGAAGCAGTATGAGCTCTCTGTATCTTCCTACTGCCACCCCAGGGAGAGAGCCCAGGGAAGAACAGGCTCAAGGACCTCTGGAACCTGGATCTTTCTCACAGCTCTCTAAGGCACCATTTCCTGCTGTCTCTTTGCCTGCAGACCTGGCGAGCTCCTCAGACACTGCCTCTCTCTTTAGATAGAATTGATTTTTTTTTTTAATGGGTTGATTTGAATCAGGTCCTCACTGCTAACAGTCAGTGCATTCAGGATTTTTTTGGGTGCTACTTTGAACCTCAGCTGTGCTCTTCCAGGAAGGGCCCTTCCATAGCTGCGTCTCTGTGTGTGGTTGGGAATGAGTGTGAAACCTTCCAGGGACCAGAGAGCTGTGTTCCAGCCCAGTGAAATACTTTTTTATCTGTTGTAAGCTGAGTGGATAGGAGAGCCAATGGTATGCTCCTTGGCTCTCCCCTAAAACAAACTGGGGAGACATAGACACCTCATAGATAGTTGGGGATTCAGTCTTTACCTTACAATTTGCCAAGGTATCAAGACTTCTGCTTTTCAAAGTCTGCTGTCTACTCCACAGAATATAGATATACATTTCCTTCTCCACATTGAGCAATTCATAGGTTCCACTGTAGGATTAGTGTAAATTATCCCTTCTGATGAGTTTTCTAGACAGAAAGATTGCCTCTGAGCTAATACCATGAAGTCAATTCCTCTACCTGTATTCCCAGAAAGCCACTTGAAATTCTAGGCAACGAGAGCGAGACTTTTTAAAGTTAAGTGGGAAAAAGAACAATTACTCAAGTTGCAGAGATGAGAAAGCAGTAGTGTTTATACTACTGGTTCTTTACTGGCCCTTGTACCCAAGTCTGTTCTGGATGTACCCCATTTCTGACAATAAGCATAATTAGACGTAGCTATCTCTTGGGCTATTTTTAAAAAATCTCTTAAGGACTCTTGACTAATATTTATATTAGCTAAAGTTAAAGTAATCTAATCTCATCTTCTGCAAGTCCATGCACATTCTACTGGGTCAAGCTCTTTTCTGTAAACAAGGTCTGTTGGGTGACAGATGCTTGGAGAGCTGGTTATAACTCAGTATAACACAATATTCTGTGTACTGTCTCTACTTGCAGCATTTGGACATTGGGAACACCAATTAAAACCTGCTGTGATGAAGGACCACATCTTCTTCCATCCTTTTGTCTTCCATCCAGCTCCTAGCACCGAAAGCCCAAAGAGAAGGGTGGCATAAAAGGCACTAATGCACATCTCTGCCAACTGGTCACCTGCATTAGTGAGGAATAATGAATTTCCTCAGTTGGTGTGGAAAGGGAACTCCACTCCAGTGGCACTGCTGACAAGGTGAAAAGGGAAAAAGGCAGTATTTCGTCCAGGCATCTCAGTTCCGCACAATTTCTCTGCCATCACAATGGGGAAGACTCACGAAGGTGGATGAACGTCCACCCATTGAGGACCATCTCCTCTCTGCAGTCACACCTGCATGACTCCTAGGGAATGTGAACCCTTATTAAACAAGAGGGGCAGGAAAGTCTAATAAAAGTCTAACTGGCAATTTTGCAAGTTGATTTTTGTGCTTCAGGTAGATCAACAGCAACAGATATGAGTTCTTGTATATTATGTAGCTTATTTCTGCCTCTGATTAGGTTATGTTGTGTGCACAATCCCTTTCTTGACACTTGACACAGCAGCTGCCAAAGCTGGTTTCTGGACAGGCCTGTCTTGGGAAGAGTGTGTGCTGTGATTTGGATAAAGGGTGCTCAGTCTGGATGTGTGTCTCTGCTTGCCCCTTCCATTGCAACTTTGTTGTGGCAACTTTTATGAAAGCCAAGCCAGCTGCTTCCTAGTTTTACACAAAACACATTAATTGGGACCTCTAGCTTTGCTGTAACAACCAACTCCTACTTGCAGGAATTGTATGCTTATGATCCTCATTTGCAAAAATTGCAGAAGTTCGCATCGCCTCAAAGTTTGATACAGATATTATTAAGTATCGGTAAGTGAAATCATACAAAAACTTTGTGGTGAGTCCTTCATGACCCCATGTCTACTAAAAATAACTGCTGACAGATCTGATTTTCACATGTCAGAGTGAAAAAGATTGCCAGGTAATTCACCTGTGCCTATCACTGACTATATTGTCTGGTTGCACATTTAGTCAGCTCTTTGCATGAATTCTCCCCAAAAAGTGCTTAGTGAAGATGCCTTCCTGAATTAGTTTCTCTGTAAGGTTATCTGCTTTTAAAACTGAAAGAGTCCCAAACTACAAATTTAGCAGCAGGAGGAGGAGTTAAAAATCTTTGTGTCCCCTTTATACATTCAACTCAATCGTATTTCTCTAATGTATTTAATGTATTTATATATGATTCTTAGTACTCTTTTAACAGGTACTTATAAATCTGAAAATTATCTCTTTTAAGATACATTAACTTTTCAGAATGATTTAAGACATGCTGGAGGAAGTCATCTATGTCTCTTGTTGTGATGTTTTTTGTTTTAGAAGACCAGTCCCCACAACTGACAAGGCATTGATTTACACAGTGGCACTAGCCACGTGAGCACTATTGACTTTGTCAAGAGGGTCACAGTCCAAACCCTCCTAACCTGCCCTTGGCCCAGTGCAACCTCCCAAGCCTCTGAAGTCAAGGGCAGAGCTTGTCTGAGTGCAAAACAGGAATGAAGTCCTAATCCCTGTAAGCACCTTTTCTAGATAAGCCCTTGGTTCACGGAGGGGTTTGCTGCTCTCACAGTGTCAGCATAATGAGAGCAGCGTGCTTGAATGCTGCAGCAGCTGCTCTGGCTTGCTGGTATCGCTACAGCTCTGTTTATGATGGAGCATTTACCCAGGCACATGTATCGTTTTTTTACTGAGCCACCTGGCAAAACTTTGCTGCCTTCACCCTTGGCTCTACAGTCTGGGAGCACGTGTTGGCTGTTTGGGTCTATCAGCATCAGGGCGATGAGCGTGAGTGGTGCTGAGGGACTGAGGCTGAGGGTGAGACCTGCATTTGAACTGGCAGTGGAGGGATGGAACTGCTGGGTGTGCCACTCAGCAAACATTCCTGGCTAAAGCAAAAAACCTTGATGCTTACAGACCACAGATACCTAGGGTGTCTAATACAGCAGGCTCAAGTGCTGCTGCTGCCCAGTGGTTGGATCACACTGGTTTCAGCATTTCAGCAGTTTTGTGGTTCAGAAACATAATTTTGTTTCCTAGCATGACAACCCTGCTGCTCTTCTCTAGGAAGGTTGCTCTCTTGGCTTCTACCCTTGCAACAGCAGCCAGAATAATATAGGCAGCCTCATGCCTCAGTTACATGGCATTAAAGAGTGTGCCAAGCCAATGAAAATGGGAACATGACCAGTGGTAGGTGGTAGCCATTCATCTGCTCCTGGAAGTTTTGTCTTGTTTTCACTGCTGCAGATCCTTCTGTACTAGTCTGGTTTCCTCTGTCAATGGCAGAATAGACAGGGCCATGCTGACACAGTTATGGGAGAAAAAATGACCAATTACAGTGAGAGTTTTGTGTTTGGAGCTTGTGCTGTCATGCAATGAAATGGCCCATGCTTGGACAGGGAAGGGAGGAACCACTGTGAGCTGGTGGCTGCTTGGAGTAGCTGGGGCTGCAGTGAGACTCAGTCTCCCTAGATTAAAGCACTGTTTCACCTCATGTGTGCCCAGTCAGTGTTGTTCATGGCATAACCATTTCACAAACACTGGACTTAGACACATCTTTGGGAATTATCTGAAATAAAGAGGAGAAAACATCAATTACTGTGTCTGCCCATGTGCTCTGGTCTGTTCCCCTTCTAGAATTGTATTTCTGTGGGGTGTGGAAATTATTGGAGACTGGTAAATCTCCTGAGCATTGCATAGAGCTGCTGAGTGACAGGAGAGAATGTAAGGGGTAGCTTCTGTGCCACCAGTGGATGGGCAAGCAGCCAGGGAGCTGAGATAAGTGCTGCTCCCAGGGATGGCTGGCTGTGAGCCAGCTTCATGCTGGGGCTGCTTTAGGTGGTACCGTGCTGGGGCAGGTGCATTCTATTGTGTGGAAAAGCTCATAAGCCCATGCAGAGCATCATGGTAATGCAGCCCTCACCTTTCTGCACTTAGAGTCTATAATCCTAGACGATGACTACTGCCACAAAGACAACTAAATCCTACCTGAAGGCACATTTAATTGAAAACTCCCACAATATCCATTGGCCTAGAGGTGCTTTAGTTTTTACTAGCAATTTCCTAGATGTGCTCTCAGTTTGGTGGCAGCACAGCACATGCCATCAATGCCATGCTGGCTAAATGATAGGCTGCAAGGTGCTTCTCTCAGCCGAGACCACGTACATATGGCTCAGCATCAAATCTGGAGAATTAATGTCCCAGTTGTGGGGCCAACATGTTGGTTAGTCATCCTGGGTTGACTTCCTATTCCCGGAAGAGAATTGAGTGTTTGTGGAAAGAGGTTTGTCTTATAATAAAATGGCTGATTGCCATCAGTATACAGTAGCTCCATGCCTAGACACCTTCTTGTGGGGTATAAGCCAGGGATTTGGATCTCTTCTCTGTCTGAGAGGATTCTCAAGCCTACTCCTTTCTGCTGGTCCCAAATCAATGTGCTATAAACCACACTGTGAGGGCAGGATTGAGGGGGAGAAACATCATCCTTCCCTGTGACCAAAAGCCTTGGTGGTTTTACAAAACTTGGGCAAAACTGAAGAGCAACAATGGGAGGAGTGGTGTGCTTCTTCTCTGCCAGTGCATATCTCTCAAAAAAAAAATGCTTATAGATGAAAGATGTGGCTGCAGGCAGAGTTTCACACCATTTGAGGAGAGCAGTGCTGTACTGGGCTATTTTGCTCTGTTCTGCACCTGCGTTTTAATTGAGAGATAAGTGCCTGAGTAGCTGAGTGAAACCCAGGCTCTGTGGTTCTTTCATGTGCCAGGAGAGGCACCTGGAAGAGAACATCTGTGGTGAGCACAGCATAGCACAGCTGAGCCTCTGAGAGCTGGGACAGGCAGGGACAAATATACAAACTGAATTTTGGATGCAGATGCAGGAGTGGTTGGCACATCCTCTGGCCATCAAGGCAGTGCCTTGACTGGCAACTCATGATGAACATGTCCCCAGAAGCACTGGCAGCATCTGCAGGGCCTAAGGCCTTTTGGCACTGCAAGCTTGGGGACTGCCACAGGGGCTGAAGCACTGCTCTGCCTCCACTGCAACAGAAGAAGTGATCTGCCCAGTACCAACTGAGTATTTTAATCTGCCAAGGATTGATAGGCGTGGGGGCCTGCTTAGCTCTCTTTTGAGGAAGAAAGTTTTGGCTGCAGGAGAGGTTTCACAACAATGTTGCCTTGCAATAGGCTTAGGCTTTATAGAAAGGCTTCAGGTTTAGACATATCCCCTAGGGCAGCCTTTGGGCTCTGTGCCTCCTGTACCCCGAATGCCTGTACTGCATCCATGGGGCACCTCTCTGATGGGGCTGGGCACCCTGTTGTGTGGTGGAGCCCCCTGAGACAGTGCTCAGCCCCATGTGGGTTTTCCTATAGCTGTTGCCCAGAGCCACGTGTGGACTCCACCTTGCAAGTCACTTACTCTTACAAAAGATCATCCTGGCTGTAACTAGCACTGAAAAAGGGGTTGACAGTAGTTGGATCTCCCACTTTTGTCATTCCCATGTGAATTATCTGTGGCTGGTCACACCTAGCCATGCTGCTGATGGGGCTGTGCCGAGGTGGGGTGTGGTGCCAGTGCAGTGCTTACCTGCTTGGCTCGGGGACCAGCTTTCCCAGGCCCATCTGAGTGCAATGTCAGAGTGGTAACATGTGGTGCCATTTTACCAAGCTAATATTCACCCTTCAGTTTTCTTTATTATGCTTTTCCTTAGTGGGTTGCAGAGGATGGTCTTTACCTCAAATATAGTCTGGTAAAGCCAGGGAGCGAGCTCCCTGGATGGAGGTGGCTGCAGTCTACCTCCACCACCCAGCAATAGGGTTGGGCAGGTAGGAGCATTCTCACCAGAGAAGGAACTAGTTAATTTTTTTTCTGCCATAGCTACTGCTTTTTCTTGGTGCTGCAGATCACTTTGCTGTGCAGATGGGAAAAAGATGCCCAAATTCCCTGCTTCCACCCACAGCAGAGTTGGCTGCTGCTTCATTACAGGAATTAAAAAGGGAGTTGGAAACATGACAAATGCATTCATTAGATGAGTTTGCCCTTTACTCGGACTTTTTCTGCAAACACAGTGCTGATATGAGAACTCAGGAAGGCCATGGGAACATGCATCACAGTTCTTGCACGATTCAGAAGGAGGGACTGGAGGTATGGTAGTCCCTGCATGGGCTCACCAGCAACAGCTCTGCTGTGCTGCAGTGAGGTTGGTCCCCATGCAAGGCATGGGAACAGTCTGTCCCTGTAATGGCAAATAAAACTTCAGCCAGGGCTGGTTGCTTGTGACAAGTAGTGGCATTCTTTCAAGGTTTCATGAACCTAAAGAAAGAGGGTGATTGAAGGGAGAGAGGTGTCCTTTATGTATCTGTTAAATCAAGTTTGAAGGAGATCTACTATTGTGTACGGAAGAAAAGATGGTTGTTATGGAGCAAAGGAGCTGAAGTGTCTGCCAAAGTGTCTAATACCATTCAAAGCCTTTTGACTTTATATAAAGAAACCACACAGCTCAACTAAGCAGGCTGGTTAAAGCCAAGCAGTCTCTTACACTTTAAACAAAAACTGGATAAAAGCTTCTCTCTGCCACGTGTCTGGGAATAATGTGCTGCCTCTGGACTCCTTGTGCCTGACCTGGCAGGCACTAATTTATCTACCATGACTGGGCAGCACTGAAGAGCCCTTCCTTACTTCAGGGAGGCTGTAAATATGCCACAGTGACAAATGCAGCTCTTGCTTACACTACGGTAGGAAAAAACAACTTGCATAAATAAAACCTGACTCTAAGTTGGCAAGTTGTGGAGAGTATAGTGACAATCAAATCTTAAAAATCAGTAAAAATGTGCACGGAAAAAACCCCAAACTCCATTGTGTAAAGTGTCTTGGTTTTTTTAAAGTGGTGATTGCTATGGTGATATAAGGTGGTATCTGTCCACTTTAATGTATTTTAACAACAGAAGAAATATTTTCATGTCTGGAATTTAGACACTGAAGTGAGTCTGTGTGGTCCAGGGCCTGACACCCTGGGGAGGGGGGCCAGCTGGAGGCATGGGATGGCCCATCATATGGCTCTGTAGCAAATCTTATGAATGCTGTCTTCCATCAAAATACTAAAATTAAAAGCCCACTCTTTCTAAAATAAGCACTTTAATTAATATATGAGAAGTTGTGTGTAGAAAGGGCTGAGTACATAATTTTTTCCTATCTGGGGTGTCTCAGGTAATTCAGAGATGTTCAAAATGTGCCCATGACAGACAGTGAGGCTTGACTGAAGCAGTGACTGGATAGAGGATGCTTCCTCCTGAAACAGCTACTGGCATTAAAGCTGCCTTTTGAATTTATGTCAGACAATATGCTGAATAGAACTGTTAATGGGCTACAAAATATGTGTGTTCTTCTTTAATAACTCAGTTTCTATGTACATATCTTGCTTTTTTCTGCTTGGTTGGATTTCTTTTTGTTTGCTTGCTTGTTTGTTTGCTTTCAGGATGTTTTCAAGAAAGTGCTCAGTTTTTCTGTCGGAGGGTGATACATCCACCATGTCACATTCGTATTTTCTGAAAAATCCCTTCTCCCAGGATTTTTCTCCTGGGAAGCTGAGAAGCCTCAGAGAAAAAAGAAAACAATATTATCCCATTTGCTTCTCCTGTGTTTTGCTCATTTGGAATGTGTTTGGAGATTGTATACCAACAGGTGGTTGTTTCATTGGGTTTCTGATGTGAATTGTTTTGACTTATTGGCCAATCAGGGTCAAGCTGTGTCGGGACTCTGGAGAGAGTCACGAGTTTTCATTATTATCTTTTAACCTTCTGTATCCTTTCTGTATTCTTTAGTATAGTTTAGTATAGTCTTCTTTAATATAATATAGTATCATAAAATAATAAATTAGCCTTCTGAGAACATGGAGTCAGATTCATAATTCCTTCCAATGTCGAGGCACCCTGCAAATACAATACTACCCGGATGGGAAAACTCACTGGCCCTTGCCAAAAATTTCATTTTAAGCACTCATTTGTTTAATACAGAGCCTGAGTTTTATTTCAAAACATATCTGTTTTTGTTTAGGTAAGCATAGCAAACTTGGTGATAGGGAATTAATGTTCATTACTGCTATTATTATTGTTAGTTAACCAAAACTTTTGAGTATGACTGGGTGAAAATGAGAAAAAGTCACATTCTAGCATGTCTTCATCACATGACAGATTTTTTTTTAAAGTCATGTTTGGAAATTGTGTGTTTCCTTGTGTTGACCACACTGGTGTATTTTAAAATGCTGGGATTTTTACCTTCACATCAGAAGTCAATTCCATGAGTGTGAGTAAAACGTGTGTGTGTACTCTAGATACGACTTCATGGGGTGAAAATAGTTTTGTTAATATCTGTAGACATTTCTCCATTTTTCCAACTGCCCAAATCTATCTGCCTGAGAATAGAGGACCTGGTGTGGGAGGTGCAGAGAGGGAGCCTCCTACAGACCTGTCTGCCAGTGTGGTGGGGGCCCTGATCCTGCCTGTGTGAGGGGCATGAGTGCTGCGGGGAGCAGATCACTGGGGCTTAAAGACCCTCTTGCTCTGCTTGCCTTGTTCTGCTGCAGGGTGTAGAACTTGGTACCCATGGAATGCAGAGATGCAGGCACACAAAGTAAGACAGAGGTTTCCCCGCTGTGCTGAGGAGAGAAGGAGGATGCCTGTGGGTTAGGATCAGCAGGGATTTTATAACTGTAATTTTGGTCTCTGTGGATTTATAAACTGAAACATGTTTTTTGAAAGTTTTATATGTTCTGAAGCCTTTGTCCAAAGCAATTATATGATGTATTAAAAATTTTTGATATGAAGGGAATCTCATATAGCAAGGATAAAACAGGAGAGGTTTGTTGTCAGAAGTCATTAATAAGCTCCAAGGGGAAGAGACTGTCAGGAAAAGGAAATTCTCTGGCATGGCAAAATGGCAGGTAATTAATAATTGCTGCTATTATACTACATAATAACTAGAGTACATTCTGACTGTTCATCACTGGCTTGCCAGGCTTCATTGCTCCCAGGTTCTTTCTGGTAAAAAAGCCAAACCAGCAAGCAAATCTCATCATGTTTTGGTGTGACTTCAGCTCTTCATCAAATTTAGGTGATGTTTGATGTTGAGTCAGAACTGGTCTGGATTTTAATTTAGGGAGAGAAGTCCTTCTGAAGGCTTTGACACAGCTGGACATGACTGTCACCAGTACCTGACAAGACCTCTGATTTAAAAGAATTTTGGGAAAAGCATGTAGTGATTAAAAAATTAGAATTTTGTGTTGTGTTAAATATGGGAGGCAGAAGTAGTTGTGAGCAAAATTAGTGCTACTTAGATATTGATCTCTGATAGGCATTAAAACTGTGTGGACAATGACTTGTTTATTTTCATTAATGAAAAACAGACAAACGCCTTTTGAATGCAGTGATCCAATGGTATGGGTGAGAGCTGGTCCATCAGCTGGCTTTTGCAGACCCCAGTGAAAAAATGCCTGAAGACTTCCTACCTAGGATGGAAGATGTCTCAAAGAAACAACAGTGTTTCTTGACCAGGGAATGGTCAGCTCTGTTATGGCAGCCTCAGTGACACAGACTTGGAATCTGCTCTTAGGAGAGTATATGCTTGTAAGAGGAATGTGCAGCTCAAGCAAATTAAATGTTGTGGGATGGATACTTTAGAATAATTCATTTGACTGAGTGAGAATATCCGCTGAGTCCTGAATTATGTGCCTTTTATTCTGCCGTGTATAACTACCGGAGCATTGACAAAGAGGCCATTTTTGGTGACAGTCATGTTTGAGCCAAGGCTGTGCAGGTGTGTGATGTTGTTCTGATGTGTGCTCTTTTCAGGTAACTGAGCCCCGAGACACAGGATAGAAATTATTTCCTTGACTACTGTTTAATGGATTATCTTTGCAAAAAAGCCTTAATGATAAAAGATGGCTAAAGAATTGTAGCATGTCTAGTGGACAATTTAGGGCTCAAAAAGTATTTTAGACTATGAGACCAGCATAAAATTTTAGCTCATGGCACACAAAGCAATAATGCAATTATTGTACACTAACATATTGGAAAGGAAGAAGAGGATGCAGAAGTCATGGGTGAGGGATGAATTTCAGAGGAGGATGCAAAGCCTTGGGCAGAACTTGTTGTCTTTCTCAGAACTGTCTTTGAAGGTGTGCAGATGTGAGGGAAGCCAGCGGTACTCTAGGCTCTTATGTAGGAGCTTCAAGACTATTTTGTAATAGTCTATTTTGACTAGTTGATGCTACTTTGTAAATTATTATAAAGCTGTTGATAAACCCAGAGATTTCGGCTGTGAGGAGCTCTCTTGCCATGAGCTTGGCAAGGTGAAATGTGGTACAAGGTCATTGGAAAGTATCTGGTCATTGCTGAAGGGGATTCCATAATTAGACCAATGTGGTGTCATAAATAAAACAAAGCACATGAAGACTCCAATACTTTTACCAAAAAAAGAGACTTAGTGAGGTTATCAAATACTCCCCCTGACTCTCCCACTGAGCAACTGAAGGCAGAGAAACAGAGTGTCTCCCCATTTCAAAACTGAATGTGCTTCTGGCTTCCTCGAATTCATCATGGTGCTTCTGGAAGTACTATTAACTTGTGAACATGTAGAAAGGGAGAGTTTTCTTCAGAGAACAAGGATTTCTGCCAGCTCCTCTGTGCTTTAATGTTCCAAATCAAAACCACTCTATTGGTGTAGCAACAAGAAGAGGTGCAATGATGGCATATGGTGCACAGAAAACTTCCATATACTTTTTAAGAAGGCATGGAATTTGTGTGGCATTTATCTCAGACTGTCAGACATGCTGCTTTCCTAAATTATTCATTTGACCCAAGCAAGTAGTACTAAGGTTTCTGTGGTGGTGGTTTGAAATGGGGAGATTAAATGTAGCATGTTCTTGGTTGTTTACCAAGAATGAGGGATGGGACATCTGAGAGCTTGTGTGGATGCTGAGCCTTTCCAGGACTGGAGAAACTAAACTGAACAGTGCAAGCTAGATGGCATGGGAATTGAGTAAAAAAAAAGGAGGTATGCCTTTAAGATGATGAGAAACAAAGGTCATCTTTGGATGGTCTCCCAGATGCCTAGCTTGTGACAACATTAATAAGTAACACAGAAAATATTAAAACACCTGTCTCCTTCCCTCTATATGGTTTTGCAGCAGGTTGTGACAGCTTGTGAATTGTGAGGTGGCAACTACCAGCAAAGAGCAGCAACAAAGAGCTGCAAAGGCAGACAGATGCAGAGGGCAATCCTGTCTTGCTGCTGTTTAGCAGAGACCCTGTGAACCAGGAGCTGAGAACTCAATTTCTATTTCCTTCTATTCTTAAAAGGAGCTTTAACAGTGCACTAGAAGTCTGTCATAATTGACATTAAGTGGGAGTTTTTATTATTCTTCTGGTAAAAAAGTCCACAGTAATTCCCTCCCCCATCACTTTTAGAGTTGCAGGCAGACTTGTGTTTTGATGATGGTTATATCCAGAAAGTTTATGTTTCTTTAATAAACGGTTTAAAATTATGCTTAAAATACATTCCTCTGCTTAATCTGTAATTTTCCAAAATAGTTTAAAAGGCCTTAGGGATTTCATTACCCATCTTGTCTTTTTAGGCTTAAGGCCCAGGTATTTTTGATAGATAGCCTGTCTCACTGCAGATGTACTTTGAAAGAGTTTTGTTTGGAGAGGTGCTGCATACCTATACCCTGTAATCTCCCAGTGTGCATCTGCAGCTGACTCCACCTACTGCTTCTTATAAAACTTAGTTTTGCTGGTTTGGGGAAAATATAGACTGTCTGTAGTTGTAAAGGTTTTTGCCTGCTCCTGAATTATTATTTCTGTTTGTTGCAGAGGTCTTAAGCCCTTTCAAGCCCAATACCCCGTTGAGGCTGCAATAAATCTTGAAGAGATTCTTCAGTGTAGTCATGTCTGGTAGCTGTGCTGTCATATGCCAATGTGAGAATGGAAGTCCTGCTCACATCACAAAAACTGACATAAAGATAAAGAATATTTTAATGGTAAAAAATAGCATTTCACAGAAGCTGGAGAATAAGAGATATCTGTAAGTAGAAAAGTCAGAATCCCTTAAAACTGTACTTATTTAGTTTACCTTCTTAAACAGCCATACCACAAAAAGCAAAAAAATAGCTGTTAAGTGAGAAAATAAATGCATGGGTTTGAAAAACCTCCAATTGAATTTTACATTCAATGTGAAGAGACTTTAGAAAGAAGTGAGGCTAGTGAGGCATAGTGTTGGGTGTGGATGTACCTGGGATCATTTCCAAGCCAGACCCATCTATTTCTAGATATTTTTTTCTGCAGAGACCTTTGATTCAAACCATACACTGAGAAGTCCCAGCATGGGCTGCCTCTGTGCCCATTAGTTGTTAGCTTGTCAGCTAATGAACCACTGTCGTCTCCTTCTCCACCTCAGATCCTCGCTGCGGCTGTTGCTCTCCTGCAGGCAGACCAGCTCTCTTTGGTCCAGGGTGTCCCTGGGCAGCTGTGGTTGGTCTCACAGCAGTGCTGGACCTGGGGCTTGTCTCCTGCTGGAGATTGTCTGGAGAAGATCAGCACCAGGAGGCCCTGCTTTCTACCTCCACTCCTACTTTGCTAAAGAAAGAGGCTTGTGGCAGAGACTGCAGAGGCAGGATTTGGATGTACACAGCCTGTACCATATTACATTGCATTTCATTGCTTGGCACAAGGAAAGGAGGTGTGCAATCTGCTCAGATGTTTGTAGGTGTCAGACCAGGCATATTCTGCTCTTCCGTCGTAGACTTGTATCTTTTACTCTCAAAACCACCCCAAACTCAGCTGTAAGTTAATATATATTTGTGGACCCCCTGAATAGGTACCACTAGGATTGAGCCTGACTCCAGATGAAAGTGGCCACCTTGGGCATCAGAAGAGCTGCATTTGAGCTATTCATCTGTTAGAAAAAAATTGCAGAATCCTTTGAAAAGGGTGAAAAAAACCATGGCTGGCAGCTGAATTCATGGTACAATGGCACATAGCTTTACTTTCCATATGTGAGTTCCCCTAGCAGTAGTAGTAGTAGTAATAATAATAATAATAAAAAATAAATGTTTATTTTGTAAACTTAAATGTTTGAGAAGGTATTAAACACCTAAACCTGACCTCTTCCAACTTGCTCTCTGGTTCTTTGTTTTTGGAGCTATGACAAGCAACACCAGCAAGCGCCTGTTATGCTCCAGCCCAGTGGTGTTTCCAGATGGTGCAACCCAGTTAGAAAGGTGGTCCACTGCAAGGAGTGTGTACCTAGCAGGTTGGATTACTTATTTGCAGCCAGCACCACAGTTGAAGTTTATTCTTCACAACATATGCCCACAAAAATTAATTTAAAAAATATTTGAGACTTTTGTACTATCTTTAACGCAAAACATATGCTGATGTTCCTGTCTGAAAGCTTTATTATAAATCAGCTGGGACAGGGATTTTCACAGCTCTTTTCATTAACATGAATACTGGGACCAGCAGTGAATGAATAATACTCAAAATTTCAAGCTGATGGTTTTGATTATAAAAGCTTATCCCATAACTCTATGTTTCTGAATATATCTCAAAATCTTCTGCTTGTTGCTTCTGAATATGCATGGAATGGAGATTGTAATTGTGCTGCAGCGTTGTAAAACTGTTCAATTTGTGAGTCTTTGGAATCTTGCATGTCTCTATCTTCTGCAACAAAAAAGGAAATCAGAACATAAAATTAACTTTTTTCCATCAAAATAGGCCATAACAGCTCTTTTAAACAAGAGATGCAATATGATGGCAAATGATAGACCTATCTGAAACTGCCTGTATTTGCTCTTCTATTATGTGCTTGTGGTAATTGAAATTAGGTAGAGGTTGAATACCAGCAGGTGTCTTAATTTCAATTCATTTTTTAAAAAATAAATCAGAAATGAATACTAAAAATATGTACACATTTGCTGCTAGGAAGACATTTGACACACTTGATGCAAGTATTACCTTTTAGAAGTTGTAAAACATTTTTGGCTGCTAATTATCCTCATTTCATGTATGTGAATAACAGCAGAGAATTAAAAAGTGAAAGTGTTTTGATATAACAAAATGTCCTTTATATGTTAATGTGAATTCCAGAAGGTTTTTGCAGCTTGAATGTAGTGCTTGCTGGGCAACTGCTGTTACTGAAATGAGCTGCAATAACAAGAGCTTAATAGTTAGCTTTGGTACAGGGAGACTTGCAGGAGCCAGGAACTTCCATAAAGCACAAGACAAAGGGGCAACTTTTCAGATTTTTTTCTTAAATACAGCTCTTTCTGGCAATCCCAGAAGTTAAACAAGCACTGGATGTTGTCATTAGACTCTCTGGAGTGAGATTGGAGGTATGTGAGAGACTCCACCTTGAGCTCCCACGGAGGTCAGGGCCAGAGAACAGAGGTGAGGGGTAGGTGAGGTGGGGGTTGTACCCACATAGAATTGAGAAATGCAGAGTTTGGATAACTCAGTGAAAGTCTATCTTCATATAATCCTAAGGGATGGGGCCAGAGAGGTGAAAGAAAGTATGAGTTATGTCAATATGGGATTTATCTAGATTCCTTTCAGGCTCTTGATTTTGGCTGTGCATGACAAGGATGTGCAGCCCCTCCTGTCTCATGCTGTGATTTAGAGCTGCATTCTTGCTTCTTGGTGTCTGTGAGGCTTTTGACATGGGCAAGTTTTCCAGATACTTAATTTTTAAATTTTCTCTCTTTGTCTCTGTTTGAAAAAATAAATCTCTCTTGCTTGTCTTAAAACCCATTTGGATATTAAAACAACCAGATTTTTATTTTCTCTCATCAAATAGCTTGCTCCAAATGCAACTTTAGCTTATCATGGGCTGCCTATGGACTGGGGATAAACTTGGCAACAGTATGGATTAAAAGAACAGAGAAGAATGCCTCATAATTTTATGAATGGTTTGCTTTGATGTTTCAGAAAGAAACCAGATTTGCTACATAGAACAATTAAAAAAAGAAGCCAAAGGCTTAGGGGGTAACTGGTGAAGTCAACCTCTTCCTTCTCCCATCAAACATCCTCTGCTAGTCTGGGATTCTTCCTGAGGTGGTGATTTGCAGCCCTTCTCTGAATTGGACCTGTTTCCCCTCTGTGAGCTAGTTCTACCTGCTGGGAATAGGAAATTGGGTGGAATGTCTCCTGCAGCTTTGGGGTAATAGCATGTTGTCTAGTGGCATGAAAAATACAGTAACTCAATAAAGGTTAATATTTGTCATCCATTAAAAAAAATTATCTTCCATTCTTCTGTTCTCATTGTACCTCAAATCTCATCCATCAAGAGAGATGTTATGGGTAGTTTCTGTGAAGAATAGCCTGGGAAGAACAGTACTGTTTGCATGCTCCTACTGCCCTTCCATTCCCTACTGCAGGATTTAGCAGCTGAAGATGTTTACCAGTAGCAATATTGGGTGCAAAGACTGCTATACTGTGTTTAATGGTGATGAACAGGAATTGACTCTGCCCTAATGTATTTGTCCAAAAAAGAAAAATGAAGAGAAGTGTCATAAGGGACCTTGTATTTCCAAAATCAGCTCTGAGACACTGTGTACCCACCAGAATGCTATGAATACTCTCACAGACTTAGCATGGGTTTCCATGCTGGAATGTGACAGCTGCCAGTCCTCTCTCCTATTGGCAGCACTGCCAGTGTAGCTGCACCCTGGTGCAGTGGCTGTTCCCTCTTACACACAAACATACTTATCCCTTTCCACTGGCACAGGGTCTGTGCCATGCTTTTCATGGAGAAATTATTTATTCCCTTTTCCCAGAGGTAGTGGTGCCTTGGTGTCATTTCCATGGAGATTTAATTTTGGTGACGGCTCATCCTCAGGTGCCTTGCCAAGGCTTTGCTTGCAGCTGGCTTCAGGCCACCCTTGATGGCACCCATCTCTTGCAGAATTGAGATGCCTGCATTGGGAAGGGAGAGCTACTGGGAGAGGTATAGCAGGCTGGTGATTTCATGAGGGGGACCTTGGAAAGGCACAGATCCTCCTTGTATGGGCTTCTGTGAGAAGTGCTGTGGGGGGAAGTAAGAGTGTCTTTCGTGGCAGAATCCTGGCTCCTTGAGAGAGCTGTTAACTCACCTGCCTGACTTAACCTTCCCTTGGTGTCAGCAACTACACTGGCTATCCTGAGAGAGGCCAAGGACAAAGGGGAACTGGTCCATTCTGCTCTCCTCAAGAAGTCTGTTGCCTGTTCTGCCTATACCAGGAACCAGCCCTGTGTTGGATACACTGCTGGTGTGCTGGCATTTGGTGCAGGACCCCCTAAGAATTTCCCTGGATCCTCATTCATGAAGAGTGATATCCACAACAGAGCAACAGCTGTGGCGTGGTAGAAAGCCCCTCTTGGGAGAAGGCATGGACAGTTATGGGTTTTTTCCTACCATTAAAGAATTTCTTCATAGTGAAAAATTACTTCTATAAGTGGATGAAACTTTGTTCTCTTAGAGGCCAAGTCAGAACATCTGTCAGCCTCAAGAGGTTAAAAGAGCTTTTTCACCCGCCTCTCTCCTGCATCTTCTGCAGGCTTGATCTTTACCCTTTGATCTCCGGATCTACAGCCCTGGAAAAACAACAGTTTCATCGGGTTGGGGCAGAGCCCTCACATCTTCCAGGCTGTAAATCTGACTATTGTGTTTGAGCATTGCCTGTGATGCTTCTTATCGAGATTATTGTTCCACCCTTTCCTGTTTGGTTTCTTTCACAATTCCTTTTGAATGCACTCCCTAGTAAAGAGCCCATCATAAACAAACACATAGAGCTTTGCACAATGCAAAATAACATTGATTTCCCAGTTTTCCTCCCCAGCGGTATGAAAAATGCACCCCAAATATAAAATGAAAGGATCCCAAAGGGATGGAAATCATCCAAGAAAGTCATACCCTTGAGTGGCAAACCACCACTGGTGTAGCCAAGACCCACCCCCGTCCAGTTTCCAGCTTTCCCAGAGTTTTCATAAGTGGGAGAAGGCAGTGGTGTGTGCCCACAGAGCCCCCCCATCCCATTCCTAGCAGCACCCCCCACTTCAGCCCTCAGCAAGGTCTCGTGTTGATTCAGTGTCCTCTAGTGGCAAACCTGCGACGCACACACGAGAGCAGTGGGACGTGGGGACCCTCTGCCTGGCTTCAGGAGAATCAGAGGATGTGTCCTTGAAGTAAATATCTTCGGGAAAAGAGGTCTACTGCACACGTCATCCGAGCCACGGATGCAATGTGTGGCAACGTGTTAGCCAAGTAAGTCAAAGTGTTACTGCAATCTGCTCCAGTCCTCGGAGTTAGACATGCCAAAAAAGGCTTCTGGAGAGTGCTATCAGTAAAATACTTCAAGATATTGTTATAGGTGAACTAACTGTCCGAAAATTTTCAGGGTTCTTCACTATGAATGATTGAGATACTTTCTTAAGGTAGAGTTTACAGCTTCACTTTGGTGAAAGTGGTAAAGCTGTCATAGTGAGATGGAGCCCCCAGCTTCCCTGCCACTGTCTGGGAGCAAGTTTTGTGGTGCAGCAGGAGCAGCAGTGCTCAGGGGGCTATAAGATAAGAATGGCCACAAATTCTCTCATCTATATCTCTGTGAATAGCACACTCATTCTTCATGTTTTTAGCATGTTGGCAAAAATTCTTCTTGTCACATTCATGAGCCTTTAATTACTTAAAGTATCATAACAAAATTGTATTTGAAGTGTTTTCATTGATCCCCAAAATTTTATTGCGATTTCTAGCTCTTTGTTTTTCCCCAGCCTCTATTCCCATCCTACCAAATTCTTCTGATCTCAGTTGTTGGAAGCTATTTCCTGATCTATGATTTAGTGATTTCAAATCCCTCCAGACTCTGGGTATGTTTTCTGTCTGGAGATGGACTCTGGCTAAGCTCATTTCTAGTGGTGACATGAAGGCATGACTTGTAATTTTGGCATGCAGCACAAGTCGATAGAGAAATCAGATCAAATGGATCTTTGCATTAGATGAACTTCCTGGAAAAGATGATGCACTTTTTGTTGTTATCACCACAAGCTCACAATTAAAAATATGTCATGACACTACCACTGAGGAATAATGAATCAGCTTCTCAGATAATGGAGTGTTTATCCACATCAGAACACAACATTTTTAGTGGCTGTAAAATGCCCCAGAATATCTTTCTGTGCTGTAAAACCACATATCAAACCTTTGGCCATAATCATCCTCCCACAAATGTGAAATCGAGCACTGTCTAGTATTTTCTTTAAACAGATGCAGAAAAGACTTTTTCTTCCCCCCCCCTCCTTCCTCCTTCCCCCCTCCTTTTTTTTTTCTGTCGCTGTAGGGCAAAGAAGACTTTATAAAATGTCTGAGGCTTTTCAGATGGCACTGGTTGGCTGGTTTTATTCACTGTATTGGGGCAAATCAGAAAGACTGCAAAATCAAATCAGAAAGACTGCAAAATCAAAAAGACTGCAAAATGACCTTATTTCTACTTCTGTTTGCACAATGTTTTGCATCAGAAAAACTGGTTTGAACATGTCCAACATACTTCTTTCTTTAATGATCATCATTGTTTGGATAAAATGCAGAGTCAGTTCTTGGAGGTGGCACAGGAACCCAGACCTTGTCCCAGCCTTACTAAGTGCTGAGAACCTCCTAAGCCACCCAGGACATCCTCACTCTCTGGTCTCAGTGAAATTCCCTTGCAAGGCAGAACCACTTTGGAAAACAGGCTTAAGGACTTCAAAATTAAAGGCTGCTCTTGGGATCCATCTAGAAGGGAATCAGCAGCTGCTGTACACTGGGAGAAACACAGAACCTGACTCTTTACCCTGGTGAGGCAGGCAGAGGATCTGCTGAGGATGGCAGACGGTTTTACCTGAGATGGTAAAACACCTCTGGTCTTACCACCTGGTTGGACCAAGCCACAGCTGTGTAAATACAGGTTTGCTGCCTTCTGCCACTTAGGGGTGTGTTGTGACAGATGCTGAGTTCATGTCTGGCCATTGCCAGTGGCAGCAATCATCACCTCCCTGTCACAGTGGGCTGTAGAAGTGAACAGTCTGACCCTTCTGCACCGCGTCATGACTTCGTGTTTCTCCCTTGCAAGGAAAATCCACTTTCAGTCCTTCAAAAAGAGCATAGCAAACCCCATGTCACTAAAAGCCTGCTCCTTGTTCAAATGGTGCTCATTGCATTACCTGTGCTCCAGAAATGGATGGAAAAGGCAGGGCTTACACTAGGAGAAGACAGTGAGGCTGCTTTAGGGCTCCACTGGAGGTATTTTGACTCAGATGTTCCTAGTTGCTGCTGCACATGGAAGCCCAGGGGAGCTGCGAGCATCTGCCTCTGTGCTAACTGAACCGGGCTGCTCCTCTGCCTCTGCAGAAATAATGTTCCTTGTAACTCTTATCAATCTTTGCCTTTTCCAGCATGTTCTTTAAACCTCTCTACATCTTCCTGCTCTTTCACCTAACTGCTGGCTGGGCAAGAGGCAAGACATGGTCTGTCTGTCTGGAGACATGGCCAGATAGCCAAATGGGCCAGAGGAAGAATGCTTGATTTAGTGATTTTCCTATGGTGAAGATTTGAATCTCTTCTCTCTCTAGATGCTGATTTTCATGCAACTCTTAAAAACATTAATTATTTGAGGACTGTGAGGTCATGTCAGATTGCATTAAAACAAGCCAAAAATTGGTCCAGAAAACTGCAGGAAGAGCTGATGGAGAGAGAAAGAGAAATTACATAACCTTCATTTCCATGGGAACCCAGGCTATCCTATCAGCCCAATCTGAGTAGTGAAAATATATAACAGCTAACGTGATTTGTGAAACTGAAGGCTGTGACTTTCAGCATGACTTTATGCTGTCATGCATCTCCACCATCTACTCCTTGTAACCACTCAACCAGCAATGCTGGTCATGAATGTCAGCAATGCTGTTCCCATGAACCTGCAGAGAACAGCAGAGTAGCAGTTCTCTGCCCAGCTCTCACTCCCACTCACTTTGTGCATAGCAGGGTATGCGGAAGCTCAACAGGGATGTGAAGAAATGTGTTTTGTGATTGGAGAGTCTAGATCCTACTTTTGTGTGCCCAAATTCTTTTGTTCTTGGACCAGAGTTCAAAAGCTGTCAAGCAGCTTTCCAATGGATTCATTGTGAGACATTCTCAGTGAATTGAGGCACCCTCACATGAAGAGCACTGATGGACCATGGTTTTAATTTGACATTTTGCTTCAGACTACCTAAAAAATTTGCATTTATGTTCTGAAGAGTTATTTTGTAAGACAAATTAATAGTCCTGTATGGTTTTATCTTTCCAAGCACCTCTTTTTTTCCCCCCTCTGTATCCTTGAGGAGATGCACCAGAATTTGATGCCTTGGAAGACATGGGAAGCTTTCATGCTGTTGTACTAGTGTGGTGTCACCTTTCTTCTCGGAGAGACAAGGTGATATAGTGATAGTGCATATGCTTTCTTCTGAATAGGGATTTGACAAAAATTCCCACAATTAGCTATTCAGTAAACAAGGGGATAAAGGTCAGGCCTGATCAAGTAACTGGTTAAAAAACCAGAAGGATCTGACTTGATAACACATAGATCTGTCGTGAATGATGGTTTAAAACTATTTGTCTTCATAAGCTCATGGAAGAGGGAGTGAAGAAAATTAGACATTAATCTTGCACATAATGGTTTTTCTAGTTTAATGAAAATAGTGTGACTCGCTAGTCAGATGGACCAAACTCAGCTACCCAACACAATACAACATCATATTAAATATTGCATATACATGTGGAAAGAGTAATTTGGGCTAGAAAGGATTTTTAGTCACTTAGGAAATCAGAAGTCATTTTGGATAGCTCAGTGAAAATATCTGGTACAGAGGATCAAAAGCAGAGGCTATTTTGGGTTGGAGTAGAGCGCTATTGAAAGTAATATGATAACATAATGTTTCAATCAATAGTGTTTGGTAGGTTGTTCAGTTTCAAATGTAGAGGTACAGCCAAAGAAGCACATTGGAGAGATCTAGATTTTCAGAGGTGCTGGTGCTGGAGAGACAAGTGGATGCTGGGCCAACAAGGTGGCTGGGCTCGCCTCCTGGTACTGTTGTTGGATTGTAGGACACTTAAATCAAGACACCATTTACTTATTTGCCATGAGGCAGGCAGCTGGAACTGCTTAGTTATGGCAGTGGTAGAGACTCCAGCACTAGAAATCTTTACCCCAGGGCTTGATTTTTTTATCTTCACAAGAATTTAGAGAGACCTCTAGTCTATGTTGACATTAAGAGAGGGTACATAGCAATCAGGATCAAATAAGAGAGGAAGGAGAACATAAGGACAAAATGAGTGACAGTTTAGAGATTACATAAAAATTCTAGAAACACATTTGAAGTAGAGGAAGAAGCACGCTGATTAATTTCTCACTGAGGGAGACTGAACTGGTGAACTGTAATAGACCCAGCAAAAAAGACGTGCTCCTAGTTCATCCACATTTATGTAGCCAGATTATCCAGGTTTAAAACCACCAGATATAAGATATTTTGCCCATGTCTGAAGACTTTTTGTTGTCCTNTCATTGATCTTGGTCTTTGGGCTACAGGCTGAACTGCAGTCTCAAGTTGCAGATAAAGCCATCAGCATGGTACTTAGCCTAGTGGAGCCCAAGCCAGCCGGGAAGAAATATATCCCATATGTCAAAACAGCACCTGTTTTCTTTCTTTCTTTGTAGACCAGTCTACAAAGAATAAGACGGGTCTGAAATAATCCACATTAGGTTCTTTATTCCCAGATTTCTCATTCCAACATAATTTTACCCATGAGGGGCTTTGTACATGCACTAGAACAACAAGCATTTTGATAAATTAGTTGGTTTAGTAGGGACTGATGAATTTTATCATGAGATAGTGGAGAANCTTTTAGCACAGCAGCAGTACAAATGTTAATAATAAATCAGTGAATGGTTGAGAGATTTGCCCTAAAAGGAAATCTCCCAGCTCTATTCTTTCCAGCTATGTTGTTTCTCGGAGGTTGCCGTGCTGTTTTCCTACCAAATAAAAGGGCCATTTTTTCCCCTCAATGTGAGATGCCAAGTCTTGAGGTCCCACTGCTCTGAATAATTAAGAACAGAAAGTCCTTTCCTACAGTGTGACTTAGGCCTTGTGATCCGTTATGGTCTTCTGATTTCTGATTCTGCCTTAAAGTGACTAGATCTTGAAGAGTAGGAGAATCCCAAGTAAAATCCATTGGGGAAATGTCAGTATTAAACTTCAGCTGATTGATTTACAGAATCATAGAATTGTTAAGGTTGTAAAAGGTCTCTAAGATCATCAGGTAAGAAATTCTGTCTAGTGAAGTGAAATCAAATATAGGATTACAAACAAGATGCAGGCATTTATGGTGTAGCAAAACAAATCCATGGGGATCTGGGGGCTATAATGGAGTGCAAACCAAACAGCAGTCAGCCATATACAGAGTAAGAGCAGGAAGCAAGAGTCACCAAAAANACTAGATCTTGAATTCAATATGAGGCTGAATAAGTAGTTACTCATACATGCAACCTGATTTCATCAAATGGAGCTAGCTGAGCATGACTGCTTAGCTGCTGGCGTAAAGAGCTCATGACCTGCTTGCAATGATGGTATGGTCATTTTTAGCAACAGTACATTTTCCTTCCTTTTCAGATTTAGGGCAAGTATGTTCCTGGACACAGGAAAGAAACACAGTATCCGAGGTTCCATGTGAAAAAGAGGAACTGACTAACTGAACAAAAAGTGGGGCAAGAGTCCTCAGCTGAGCATGTCAAGCCCATGAATCAAATTGTATTATTATCTTTTGGTGGTTTTTTTTAGCCAGCGTGCTAACCCTGTGATTCAGGTGGATCTTAGGAGGCAGGAAAGGGCAGTCTGACCTCTTGCAGCCCCTGAGGGATGCCACTGTGATTTTTCCAAAGCATCAGGTGTTTATTCCAGAGGACTGGCAAAATGCAAACTCCGGATTAGAGCTGCCATCCTTGAGCAACTACTGCTGAATTGGTGAAAGCTTTGCTTCAATAAGAGCTGGATGCAAACCAAAGATGGTCTCAGGGTCTGACCATGGAGGTCTTACCTATAATTCTTCCTGTTCTCAGTTGAAAAATTTGTTTTGTGGCTGTTTTCCTGCCTGTAGTTTTGCTGTTGTGTAGTTCTGTGTTTCAGCCCAGAAATGGTGACTTTTACTAGCAGCTGAAATACCTCATCTGTTACCTCATCGGTTAAAGAGGTGTTAGATAATGATACTTAGTCAGTTAAAGAGCAATCCAGGACACTTCAGATTTCATATGAAGACAGATTTGTAGATGTTAAGGCTGTTGAAAAAACTTACATTCATGGCCCTAATTTGATTACAGAATTATGAAAAATCAGAAAGGTTGGAAGGCAACATAAGCATTGTGCAGAACCCTGAGAAAGGCTGGAAAGCAACCTGACAGAGAAAACTAGTAACAGAGGTATCTGGGAATTACTTGGTATAAATCTCCCCTATTATCAAATTTCCCTGTGGCTTCCACAACGAGTAGAAATCTCTCTATCTATAGAAAAGCCTATGGACAGCTGCCAGTAGATGATGCCTGGAAATGAGGAATGAGACAGCTGGTGCTTGACCTTGCTTTACTTGATCCTGATTTATAAAAAAAGCTGGAAATCTCAGGGCCCCCACAACTCCAGTGGAAATCACCCTTTCCAGCCCTGTGGAACAGCCTTCTCAAGAAGATCTATAAACCACAAGTGAAATTTTCCATGTCCCCTGGAGACTTCCCCCAGCTTGCCGTTGAATCATACTCCCAAGGGGAGTTTCAAAGATGTTCATTGATGGTGATTGATTTTTTTTCCAAAACTGACACTGGAATCCTAGAATAGGCCATGCAATTGCAGCCTGAGAAAATATAACAACTATGCAACAGATCCAGAAAATTGCACAGCAAGACTTAAAACCTCTTAGTATATTGCCTGAGTGGCACAAGGATTTTCAGAGGTGTGTTGATAATTAAAATAAACCTGGCACATTGACTAAAACTTCCAGGAAAAAGAGTGAGTTATATAAGAACTCCCCAGAGCTTTAATCCAGAGATAAGAACAAAACAAAAAGAATTCTACCTCTTGTCTGTCTTTGCCCTCTGCTGCTGTAGCCTGTCCCTCAACCTAGCAAAAGTAGCTCAGAAAAATTTAACACTTCACATTAATTTCCAGAATTCCGGGGTCTCCCAGTAGAGGGAAGTATTGTTTCATTTCCTTTGACTTTGAAAGACTTTGCCAGGGGAAATAAGGCAAAAGTACAGAGACATCAGTAATGTACAAAGAAGGAGATGGAAATGATCACTTAGACCTTAGTCTTGCAGGTACACACCTTCTTGCATAAGCAGGAACTCAAAATAAATGAATGTGTAAAAGCTGCAGGATAAGGCCCTACATCATTTAATATTCATGTGAAATACACAGAAACTGTTCCAAACAAAAGTCCTGCAATGGAAGCTAAAAGTGCAAATTAATTTTTTCCCTGCTATTATCTGTGCTTTCCTAGATGATAGTCTGTAGCCTAAGCTTTTGCATGTTTCCTTACTGCTGTTATGTCTGTCACCTCTAATTATCTGGGGGAAAGTGGGGATGAAATATCTGAGTCATGCAGATACCATGGCTTCCCAAGGCAGCTCTGCAAAAAGCCAGCTTGAATTTCTGCATGATGCTGCCAGGTGAAATCATTCAGGGAGGTCTTTCCAATTATTGTGTGTTGTCCCGTGGGCACTGGAAACTAGCTGAGGTGGGGTCAGGGTCATTGCTCCTGAGCTCCTGGAGCAGGAAGCAGGAGGGAGTCAGGCATGGAGCCTGCTCAGTGTACCAGCTCATGGTGCTGTGCTCTGCAGCTGTGGATGTGATGCTTCCACCTGGCTCAGTGGGAACAGAGCTGTGCCCAAACCAAATAAAACTGATTTGAGTGCCTCAACCATGCTAAAAATATTAGGACCAGAGTATAAACTCTGACAGGCATCCTTAATTATTCACACACTCCTCAGGTGATTTTCCCCTGTGCTAATTAACTCTCCTGCAGACCAAGATAGACAGGGACAATTCGGAGAGCATGGGCTGGAGGCAGAATGGACATAGTCATCTTAGTCTGGGTTGAAAGTAAATTTGCCTGTATGGACATGAACTAGGTGGTATTGCATAGAGCCACACTGCCTGAATAGAGACAGTTTTGTTCTTTCTGTCCTGTGAGGTGTTATCTGCAGAGGGATTAAATTGCTGGCTGGTGAGGAGAGCAGATGGAGCAGATCATGTTGCAGAGCCTTTCTTCTCTTCAGCCTGACCGTGCCTTATGTAGATTTACTTTTTCAAGTACTGGTATCAGTGTGAGCTCCAGCACCATGAGCTGCAGCACTGGCCTGGTGCCCTGGGTAATCATCAAGGGCTGAACTGCTCAGGGATCCCTTCTTCTGCTGCCCCATCTGCATGCCTCTTAGAATCCCCTCCAAACTTACCCTTGATTCACCTCATGGAAAGTCTCAGAGGTGACTGAGTGAATCCTCTTTCCTGTGGAACAAATGAGATGATCCTGCTACGGTGTTGAATAATTTCTCCCAGCATTTTAGGTTCTGTGATGAATCTAGCCTTGGTTCCTTAGCAGTTCAATGCTATTTGCAAAACTTCTTTTTCTGGCCAACGCAGTGCTGCCATTTTCCCAGTAAAGGCAAAGACAGGATTTTTGTGCACTTGAAGATGATTGCTTCATGCTCTGTTATCTTTCTTACTACTCATGGCAGCAGTAATTAAAATTTTAATGACTGAAATTTTGTACTTATGGACCGTGCCAATTATGTCTTCTTTCCTACCTATAAATGCCATCTTAAGTTGTTCTTCTTTATTTACTTTTTCTTGAAATCAATGTGATAAAATCTGTCATCTCTCTATAGAGTCAAGACAGATACAGCTTCTTTCTCCTAGTTCAAGAGTGTATTAACCTAGGAACTTGCCTGGCATTTCCTCAGCTGTAACTGGGGAAAACACATTTTTTCCCCATCTAAAACCTATTCTGGGAAATTTGTCATTTTAAAGTCAGATTTATTTCTGCGCCCCCACTTCTGCTGACTGCCTAATACCTCAGGAATCATGTGAAATTATTCTGCATGCAACAGCTCGTGGTGGCTTCCTCAAAACATGAGTCAAAGAGTTGGGCAGAGAGCACACCACTACTCTCTGCATGGTGGCATAGAGCAAATAGTGACTGTGTATGATCTGTCTCCATACTCAGCTCTTATTCAATCATTTTGAGTGTGATTTTTTAAAAGACAGGAGTGGGTATAGCAGAAAATCCTCCTCAGCTAGTTAGTGGTGGTTGTGAGGATTAGTATGTCATGTTTTGCAGGAACTCAAGAACCTGTTATACTCTTCACACAAGCATGAGCAATAGGGAAACAGCAATGTAGAGATTATTCTAAAATACACATTTTTCTTGTGCACATTGTGGGTTACTGAGTGCAGAGCTATTTAACATTGCCAGAAATGTCAGAGAAATTTTCTTTCCTCATACAGAACATCAAATGCAAGCAGAAGCTCTTTTGTTGGTTGCAATAGACAGATTAACTCAGAGAACAGGTATCAGTTGATTTGTTTTAGCATCAATTTTACTCATAACCTGGAATTTAAAGGATGCCAGACAGCTGCCTTCAGTGACCCTACATATGATTACAGATGAGCATGTGTTCACTGAAAAAGGACTTCAGCACTTTGAAATAACATTTGTCTTCTGCCATATTACTGCTCTTTGCTGGAGATGCTGTCCCATGGCACAGCCACTGGAAGGGACTTGTGAGTGCTCTCCCAAGATTTCAGAGCACGATCTGCCTGCTGGATTCAAGTTGCTCTGGCAAGCCCTGGAGAGGATGCCTGGGCACCCCTGCTGGGTGCAGGGCTAGGGAAGGTGATCCCGATGGCCAGCAAGCAGCTGTGTCTGCTGTCACTAGGTCCACTTCTCTTCCTTCTTCTGGAAAGATTTAGTGTCTGACTATTAGCAGTTTATAAGATTTTGCTAATGCTGAAAACTCTTGTCAGAGATATGTGGCTGCATGCTTTCTCCAGGCAGAAGTGTCAGCAGAATTATTCACAGGCACCAGTCAGGGCAAGTGTCTGGCTGTTTCTGACTCCTTTGACTAAAGGCTGTTGCTGGGTCTAGCATGGAAGCATGCCAGTGAGCAGTGCCAATTAAGAAAGGGCATTTAACACAAAAAAAGATCTAATCAGTGTCTAGTAAACAAAGACTTCTTGCCTCGTGTCAACAATACACTGGGCTCACAGCTGCAGCTTCCTCCAATTGTGTGTCCTCCAATACACAACTTTGTAGCTAGAAGAGCTACCCACATAAGCTGGTCTTAAAAATGACATTGTTTTAGGCTGAGGCTCATCAGTATGATGACAGACACTGTAAAAGAAAAGGCAAAATACAATTCCTTATATTGCATAAATCTCAGGACTAGATTCTTGATTTTTTTTGCTGTTGGGTTTCACCCCTGCCTTCCTTCTTTCTGCCTATCACATGTAAGACTGTAACTATGGACAGATACGACAGAGGGCAACTGCTAAATGTTTTCTTAAAGATGGGACAAAATTTAATCTACTACAACTTTACACATTTAATTTCTGACTGGGATTTACCTCACTGCACTTAAAATCTGTAAGAACTTTGGATGTAATTAAGCAGAATGCTTTCAAAGGACGTGTTAATATTATCAGTAGATCAATGGAAACTGAATCCAAATGTATAATTTCACATTCAACTCAACTCAAGTATCTGTGTGCAGAGTAAATGTAAATATAAGGTGATTTTAACCCACATGTTAGAAATATTGCACATTCGGTTCAGTACATCACGTGCTTGGCATATCACATTTTGTGTTCATGGTTTCAATGAAAATCAGAAAAGAGTGACACCCCAGAAGAAATCTCAGCAAATTATGCTGCAATTGATATTTTATACAGAAGTGACGGACTCTGTGCTTAATGTGTGCATAATTGTTTTCCATTATAAGTTAATACATGGGGATCCTTAAAACAGAAGAAGGGAATTTATTTCAGGAATATGTAGAATATGTTCCTTCCTGTTTTGGTTGCCACTTTTCTTTGGGTGCATATGAATCTTTTTCTTTGCTTTTAATGGAGCAACTTCGTGCTAGCCAATGATAGATGTATGTTGCATCAAGTCTGCATACCTTAGCAGAGATTATCCAACACTTCAGGGCGTACAGTTAACTCCATATTTCCTAACTGATGTGCGTTGTCACAGGAAGACAATGTATTTTTATGAGTACTTTTGTTTTCCTCATTTCTGGAGGGTTTCAGTTCTCACAAACTATTTCCCATCACTTGTTTCAGCCCCAAGTGACCAGTAATTCATACAATACATGGTGTGTTGGCTGCCTCCATCTCATGGGATTGTGTCTGCTCTCTCACTGGCAAGCTGAAACTTTTCACGAAGACTTGAACGAGTCCCTCGGGGATTGGACCTTTCTGCAAATATATATTTGTGTAAGTGTTGCTATAGCAATGTGTATTATCTGTCACAGCTTGCAAGTCTCCTCAAAGCAGCAGCAATCATTCTGATGAATTCATTTGCACATCGGTGCTTTTCAGGTCATCCCCTTGCATGAGAATTGTCATGAACAACGTATTTCTGTGTTCAGGAACGAGAAAAGTGAAACACATGGGTGATACTTTAGCAGATGTTGTCGAAAAGTTAATATATCCCTTCTTCCTTGCCTTCTGCACTCCAACTAAAGGAGAACAATTTTGTATCTGTTCTGAAGTGGGTTTTTTTTTTGAATCCAACAGGGCAAAAGAGTTGTCTTTATTACTGACTGCTGATTAAAGAACAGAAAATGCTGTGCCTGGCTTCACAGTTCCAGAAGGCAATGCTCAGAAAGTCTTGCAGGGCCTCTGCTCCTGGGATTTACAGTTTTTTGCTAGTACCCATACACTGGATTAGTTCATATTGTTCAATGATGGTGAGGCATCTGGTTAATAGAAAAACCAAACATGGAATTGAAAAAAAATCTCCTTTGTCAGGGAAGTAGTCCAGTTTGACTGTAGGAGACTTTTCTTATTCTTATTCTAGTGATTTGCTTTGTGGTGTTTGCAGCGATAACCAATTGAAATATTTTATCAGGCTGTACTAAGTATTACAAAAAACCTTTTCACATGTGCACACAGCTGTGAAGTCTTTTTCTGATCTGGCATTGAATCTGGAAGATGTTGACTGAGGACTGTGGGACTTAGTTGACTCTAGTGTTTTAGCAAAACTTCCCTCTGCTGCATAAATAACTTACTCCTGGTGGTGGTTGCGGTTCAGAGTGGCTGGAGTAAAGATTCAGGTGGTAACTGCATGCTCCTAATTTCTGAAGTTAAGGGTTGATCCTTTTGTTGCTGGCGGCACAGTGTCTATGGGAGGGAAATGGTTTCAGTCCTATCCAGAGGATAATTGTGATGCTTTTTTTTTTTAAACTGAAATACTGAACTTGTCCTTGTCTTTCTTTTGTACCTGAAGCCAGGTAGAATATTCCCATTTAACCAAAATACATGTTCATGACTTTGGCCGTGTATATGACTGTATGTATGAAAACAAGTCATCCCAGACTGGGTTGCCTGAGTCACCCCACCAGGAATGTGCTAGTCTGAATGCAATTCAATGTATTTCATGTAGTAGTACTATGAGGTCTTGGGAATTGGAGACAATTTCAGGGAAATTTGTCTTCTGAGTAGTCTTATCTTCGATTTCCCAATAGCTTCTAAGAGCACAGTTGCTTTAATTGCCAGCTGTTTCAGCCACAAATTGTGTGAACATTTGCCCAGTTTGACATAGGTGAGGTTAGTAGTAATATTCAGTGTCTTGCAGACTCCTAATGAGCAATACCAGGAACAACCACATTTCCTGCAACAGCTTAGGGTTTGGCATCTGATTTCCTGGAGAAAATAATGGGGAAATAATTTTTTGTTGAGCTTGTATCTGCCCAGTTACTCACAGGTGTAAAAGCAGGGGTAATTCTTATGTTTATTTTCATTGAGGCTGGATTGTAAAAAAGGCTATTTGCCATTTTGCAGAAGATTTATAAGAAGAAATTTAGAGTGCAAAGTAATTATTAAGAGCAAAGAGGTAAATTAAGACAGCTCAGGCACCATCAAAAGATTTATATCAGTTCATTGCAGGTTCTAGAAAGATGTAAGTTATAGCACTCTGTAACTGAAGAAGGGAAACAGGTGGCTCCTAACCCCTGAAACAGGGCTTTGAGAATGTAAGTAGGGCACCTATTTCTGCCCACTAGTGATATATTAGGCTGAAGTGCCTCTGAATAGTGAGGAGGTGTTACAAGCCAAGGGAAGACCATCAAGTGACCCATAAGAAACAGTAAATAATGTGAGGTATATGAAAAGGTGCCTGCCTCAGCAGCTGCTTCTTCCTGGGGAAGTTCGGGAATGTTTTGTGCCAAGCCCTCCAACTTTGCTTAGGACAGACCCAGTTAAATGTGGGGATTCGAAGAAGAAGTGTCAATCCTAATATGAGTACTTGTATTAACTCCTGCATGTGGAGTTTGTTGGGTTAGTCTGACTGTGGCAGTCTGGAAACCAGCTCACTTGAGCTGCTAGTGAAAAAGCTAAGCTCAGCCATCCTGGAAGGAAAGGGTGTCAAGACTGGGACAGTCTGTGGTAGAAAAGACAGAAGTTCCACCTAAGTCAGAGAGTGAAAAGGAGGGTGATGCTGATGGTACACAGTCATTGCTTCCTGCTGTCTGCAAGCTCCCCCCCGAGAGGAGGTACAGACCCTCCTTTTGGGAATAGACAGGTAATAAATTATGTGTAGACAATCTGGTACTGAGGATAGGATAACTTTCCAAAGCCTCAAAATAAATGAGCCAGAAGAGGTGCGTGCTACATGTAAAGCTGAATGAATGCTGTGGACACTTTCCATTCAAGTGTATAGAGCTTTGAAACATCCACTTCAAAGTGTCCTGGAGAGCTGCAGCCAAGCAAGCATCCTTTTATGTTTAGTTTTCTTCTGCTGGGAGACAAACACCTTCTGTTTCACTGTTAGTAACAGCATAAGGTCGCCTGCCCATTTTATGCAGCAAAATTAGGACATCTTGATTTCCGAAGTTATCATTATGGGATGCATTGGGTTTAGAACTTGGTTCACCTGGTGGGTAAGGGGATTAGGCTCCACAGGAGCACTCCTGTTAGTGCTAATGCTGTGCCAATGAAGGCAGCAGCTCTTCAACACTGTGAATGCCCCCACCACCTCTTTGTCCAGAGGGTACTGAGGTATCCATGATGTGTCCTGCATAGCTGGAAATATCTCTTACACATTGTAATGGCTGTAAGCCAGTTGGCACATCCAATTTTTTTCTTTGACTTAATCAAATGTTGGAAATTATGGAGCCAATGTTGGCTTCAAACACTAGCCTAACACCATCTGATCCAGGTGTGGAATAGGAGGCTACCTGAGATCCCTTTCAGCTTCATATATCTCATACTCTTAAGAAAACAGTTTTTATCACCCAGATTCAGCACAAGATTTTACATGTTTTCAGGAAGTGATGATTTAATTAACTAAAACCATGCTTGTTTTTTTTTCCAGCATGGTATTAGACAACACAATATGCCATGGAAATATTGACAGTCTTGCCACTACAGCACCAAGGCCGAGCTCTACAAAAGGAAACTCTGTGACCCTGAGCTCACCCTGGACCCTCAGCCAAAGCACTGTCCATGCTGGATGTGAGTGGGCTGGCCCTTGCCCACTGCCAGGAGAGGTGGAGGCCAAGAACTGCAAGCCCCCCTGGAGCCCACAGCACTTTGCCAGGCAGGTTGATGGAAAACAGATGGGGCTCTGCCAGAATTTTGTTGCAATTGCACAATTTCAGTAAAACTTCCATTGAAATTTGAAGTCAAATGAATGGAAATATTCCATCTATAGCACCACCTAGGCCTCTTAGTAAGTAATTGCTGACTAGATTTATTTACTATTATGTCAGCCATTGAGGAGGGTTTAATGAAAATGAACACCAGATCCAGCTAGTCTGACTTACCTAGGCCTGCTGCCCTTCCTTAAGGTAGATGCTCTTGAATAGGGCCTTTGATTATTTATGGACTAGAGATGATTTTGCCCTCTAATGAACGCCCCATTTTCTGCCCCTTACTACATCCAGAGCTGAAATAATATTTACTTCTGGTTTTGGTTTTTTTTCTATATCACTTCTGGCATTCTTGAAGCATCCATTTAATGACATAACTCTGTGGTCACTAAAATTTCTAACATTTTCATTGATTTTTTTTTCCTCCTTGAAGACATACCTTTTACTTTTCTTTAACTCCCCTCATTCATTTATTACAACTCTAATTGTTTAATTAAAATAGCCTCCTGACACAAGGAAATTATACCTCAAGCATCATTGAGACAGAGCTGATGCTGCAGGGAATGAAGGCTGCCTAACTGGAAGGGAAGGAGAGGTCAGGGTGGATGTTTGTGGAATAGGTGTTGAGCATGTGTCTGGAGCTGCAGTGCCTCCCTCGTCAGCAGGCAGGCTGCAAATGCTGGCTGGCCATGGGCATGGCTCTCACATGAGCTCATTGGTGCTGGAGCTGTGTGTAGACCAGTATATTTTGGGCTGTGAGTACGCATCAGACAAGTATGTAACAGCGGGAAATCCTGCAGCTGCAATGATAGTAAGTATTTATACATAGTGGTACTATGTGGTGTGGGCTCCTATACTATAGTTAACAATATACTATATATAGTCCCATACTATATTTAGTGGCCATACCATGTATCCCAGCTAATCCTAAGGATGAGGCATTCAGTACTCACAGATAACCCCACTTTTAACAGCAGCCATTTGCCATACTCAACGACACCAATGCAGCTCCATGAATAGATAGAAAACAGGGAATGCCAAAGGGTTATTTTATGAAGGGGCTGCCATCTTGCTCATCTGCGAATAAACGGATACACAAATTTCTCTCTTAAAAGGGAATGGAGTTTTAGCAATATCTGTGTTAAACCTTGACTCTGCTTGGTTTTCAAACAAAAATTCTTCTCCTGCTAGACTAAAGCAGGTGAAGAATAATCTGTAGTCTTCAAAAAATTCATTTATTGTACATTCATGGATGGTCTAATAATAAAAATCCTCACCAAGCCTATTGTCAACATTGCAAAATGAATAAGAAACTCCAACAGCCAGCATTCCCAGCAGTGCTAAGAGTTAGTGAGCAATACTGCCCTTACTGCCAGAGTGTGCAGCAGTTGCATATCACTGTGATCAATGTATTTTAACTCAAAACCTCAACATTTCACAGCCCCTCTACCCCTGTCTTTTTTTTTCCATAAAAAGGCAGTGAGTTATGCCATAGTTCTGTTACTTTTCTTGAGGTCATCTGTATATTTTGGATGGACTACATGAATTCCTAAGTCTCTACACTCAGCTGTAGTCACATTATGTGTTTTAACTCTGAAGTAAAGATGCAGTTACAATTTCATACATACAACTCTCAGTAATAGTAACAGGAAGAGAGGTATGGTGGTGTTTTACTATTAATTCTGATCCGTGTTAAAGGCCTCTTCAGTAATAAAGCAACATTTTTTGTATTAATCTGCTTAAACTAAAAATATTACTGGCACTATTTTCTTTAAAAAATGCAAAGCAAGACTTAGCATTCATAAGGAAGTGTTTCCCAGTATATTAAGGATACAGTACTCAAGTGAGCAGATAATACTGATCAGAAAGGTAGCATTTGACATGAAATATATATATTCCTTTCCAGTTAATCTGTAAGTATACACAATTATTGCACACACAGACACACGAACAAACAGAATTTTGTGTGAAGGCAAGGTAGGAGCACAGACAACTTTTGAGTACTTCACAGCCTTCTGAATCTACAGTTTTTGAGTAAAAGCTGTTTACACAACAGATTTCTGAGTCAGAAAATGAAAACTCATTTTACATGAGCTTGGATTTGTGTAAGCGTGACAAACCCAACAGTGGCACCTTCCCACTCATCCCCTCTGCTAACGAGTCAGCAAGACCTCTCAGGCTGGTTTTCCTTGGTGTGTGCAGAGAGCATATGTAGTGAGTACTCCACAGCACAGCCCAACTCATGATTTGTCTGGTAATTAAACATGAATATAGCATGGAGCACAACTCACTTTTCCTTGTCTTGCACAGCTGTATAGCACGATACACTTGAGATTGTCAATAATGCAGTCACCCTCGCATAACTTAACCATTCAGGATGTTGTTGAATGCTGATGTATTCATAGACAAGATGAGGTACAGCAATTGAGCAAAATATTCAAATTTGTGGTGTACAATGGTAACAGAAAACTTCAACACATGTATTAAGAATTCTCAAGAGGAAAACATCTTGAAATTTATTATAACGTAAGTAGTAAACATAGGAATGTCTTTTTACACAGGTGGCAGTTAAGGCTTGCTACAGGTACATTTCAACCACTCGTGAATAAAACCAGATCTTTTACAAACCCACCAATTCGTTTCCTTCAAAATAATATTAAGTGTGTGGCTATGAAAACAGAGTGACACATAAAAAAATTCAAAAATCATATACCACAGGATAACATTTTTATGACTAGAGGAAAACAAAAAATTTTGTACATAAATACATATATTTTTACATATAGCAAATTACAGTTTCCTGCACTGAACATTTATCAAATACACAAGTACTGAACAATACTGGATAGGGTGCTTTGTCACACCTTGTGGTCTCCTTAAATTCCTGTGAGAGTGGAAGACAAGTTTTTATGGAGGATACAACTTGTTCAGTGATGTAAGCTCACACAATAATTAAAAATTAAAGAACAAAAAAAACCCTACTGCAGAAATGACTGATATTTCCAGCACAGGCATCTTTAAAAACAAAATGAGGATATTCTGCTGTTCTTCAAGCACTTGCCCCAAAAGAGAATCCGTGTCAGACAGCTTTAGTCTGTACAACAGCTGAGTGATGAATCTGGGCAACAAATCTAACACTCAGCTTTGTCCACTGACTTGTCAAAACCACTGTCTTTCTGATAGGGCAGGTCAGTCTATCAGGCACGGAGGAATCACCTTCCAGATCCCCTCCAGAAACTGTACCCTTTCTCTTGGACCTGGGCGGCCACTCCCATGACCTTCAGATGGAAAACGAGGCACTGGCCAGTTTTCTGGCCATTGCTTTTCCAAGGCTCTAGGAACTCTGGTTACTATCATCATGGGAGATTTTGAAAGGGGTGACACCAAGCTGTTTTTGAGAACTATGTACAAAGTTACTTTGGTTTTGAAAACAGAAAGCATTCACACCACACTTTTCATTTCACCTGGCCAGAAATGCTAAGCTCAGATTCCTAATGCATAAATAACAATCCTTATTGACAAGGATGATGTAGACTCCGTTGGGTTCTTGTGACCTTACCAGAAACTGTCTTCAAAGTACTGCAGTTACTAGCTAGGAATAACAATCCCATTCAGATGTTCTTCAGAGCACACAATACAAATATTTGTGTTATAAAAAAAACTTGGTTGTCTTCACAGGTTAATGATGTCTTGAACTTGGGGGATTGTAAATCCAGTCCATTACAATAAGAGTCATACTCACAAGCATGAAGATTATGCCAACTATGAGGAAAATTAGAGCCTGCAATTGGAAAATGAAATTTAATTAATAAAGCAAGTGACTTAGCAGGCGGTAGCTCATGGATTGCCCCACTGGATCTGCATTAGAGTAATACCCATGGCCTAAGTTTGGCTTATTCTATGTGACTAAAGCCCAAGTAATGTTGTACAGGGATACATGAATCAAAGTCAGTCCTCTGTGAATTTCAGTCCAAGAGAGATGCACTTTACACAGCTAGATCTGAAAACAGTACTACTTGGTACTGTGAACAGTACCCACTTTGGTACTGTGAACAATAATAAAAAAATATAGCAAAGAAACAACTTTGTTTTTTATTGTTAAAAATTGACAAATTTTCAGTCAGTGGTCATAGTCTCCGGCATGAAGAACAACTTCAGAGTTAATCTGCTTAATCCTTATCAGACAAACAGGTAAACCCATATTTCTTATCTGACAGTGTTTCTGTACATATTCAAGTGATTCAGGTGCTTGTAGTCGCCATTTGCTTTAGTGGAGCTTCAGTTTACCATAATCTGTCCACACTTAACAATACTCTGTCTTTGTAAAACAAAGATGAATATTGCATGTGATCTCAGTGCAGGGTGTGAAATTCTAGATGTGCCTAACACACAACAACATGAAGAATGATCAAAGACATATGAAAAAATATTCACAGTCTCTCTACAATAATAGCTGCAAAAAATATTGTAGAAATAATTTTGTCATAATAGATTTATTTTATACTAGAAATATGTATCAGTTACACTCACATGACTTTTGTGAACATATATATATATATATGTATATATGCCCATTTGTTTACATTATGTGGCCACATATATATTTCATCAATAACTTTTCTAATTACATTTTCAAAGGACATTTCCTCAGTGATAGTTAAATCTGCAGACAGTTATTGATGTTCAGGATGAAAGGTATTGCAGTGGCAGTCCAGCATGACATACAGACACATGCTGTGCATAAATGATAGACCTTCATACATGTATCCTATAGGTGTGTGGGTCTATCTCAGAAGAGAGCTCACTATTACTTATTTATCTCTGCAGTACAACTTCCTTCTTAACCTTGACCTCAATTCTTCCTGTTAATCCACAGCTGGTCTTCTAGCATGAACCAACAACTTGTTCTAGACTGTCTTGGTGCTATTTATGCAAATGTAGGTGTTAACAGAAGTTTAGATGGGATTAAAGTAAGTCCCTTCTTCTAGTGGTTTAAGACACACTTTATCCTAAATACTTAGATGAGTGTTGGGAGCAGTA
>VYZP01020504.1:9386-43229 GCA_013400635.1 Hypocryptadius cinnamomeus
GCCGTCACGTGGCGCGGGGCGCGGCGGGCGGAGGGGTCGGTGCGGTCCCTCAGAGCCGGGGGGCGAGGCAGAGGGAGCTGTGACCCTCCCATATTGTCCCCCGGGGGCTGCAGAGCGGGCTGAGGGCTTGTGCCTCCGCCGCAGTTTGCCCTGTCCTTCCTTGTGCGGTATTGGGGCTCGTTTGGAACAAACCCCAAGCGGGTTCTGAAGTAAGCGAGCTTCCTCGGTTCGTGCTTGCTCTGCCGCCTGCCTCCCCCACTCGTGGGCTCTCACAGAATGGGTCAGGTTGGAAGGGACCACAGTGGGTCATCTGCTCCAAGCTCCCTGCTCAAGCAGCGTCATCCTAGAGCACATGGCACAGGATTGAGGCCAAGTGGTTCTTGAACATCTCCAGTGAGGGAGATTCCATGACCTCTCTGGGCAATCTGTTCCAGTGTTCAGTCAGCCTCACAGTAAAGCATTTCTTCCTCATATTCAGGTGGAATTACCTGTGCATTAGTTTCTGCCTGTTGCCTCTTGTCCTATTGCTCAGCTCCACTGAGAAGAGCCTGGCTCTTGGCACCCTCCCTTTAGATACTGATAGACATTGATGAAGTCCCTTCTCAGTCATGTCTTCTCGAGGCTGAACAGGCCCAGCTCCCTCAGCTCCTTGTGAAAGATGCTCCAGGCCCTTAATTATCTTTGTTGCCCTCCTCTGGACCCTCTCCAACTC
Source organism: Hypocryptadius cinnamomeus (assembly GCA_013400635.1). Lineage (NCBI taxonomy): Eukaryota > Metazoa > Chordata > Aves > Passeriformes > Zosteropidae > Hypocryptadius > Hypocryptadius cinnamomeus. Next base: position 10,099 of record VYZP01020504.1, read on the forward strand.
TCCCCGGCTCACCACCCTGTCCATGCACAGGCTGAGAGAGTACCAGCCCTGTGTGGTGTGATCACACAATCCTTTCAATTAAGAGGTTGCCTGAAAATAGCAAATGCTGTGTATGTACTATTTCTGGGTAAAGAGTCTCCTGGTTTTAAGTGGAAAAATCGTATCACTTTCTAAACTACAGTTGTCGTTTCCTTGGAAGTTGGAGGGAAGTGTGTGGGCTGGGGACGCCCTCCCGTCTCGCCAGCGTGGTGGGAAACAGTGGTTCAAAGTGGAAGGAAATGAGTTTTCATGCCAGCAGCCAATCACTGTGCTGTGGGACCTGTGGTTATGGATGTGGCTGCTGCCAGCAGAGGCCCTGAGGAGGACAGTAAAGGCTCAGGAAAGGTGTAAAACTGCACTGCTGGGTTGAATAACCTGGTGCGATGAACACTCAAGTTTTGCACAAAACCCAACATTCAGAGCACTGTACATCTCTACATAAACACAAAATTTGCAACTGGATACCACAGAACTAAAGTTTGAACATAAAGACAGTAATTAAAAAAAATTAAAATTACAGTATTCAAAAATAATAAATTTCTGTTTGCTCCACTGTATTTATAGTTATACACAATTCAAAAATACAATTATGCTAAAGTGACTTACTGAACCACATTAACCAAAAGGAAAGAATGCAGAACCAGCATGTCTATCAAGTCTTCTCCCATTTCCTTTAATATAACATTGCCTTGCAGCTATTCAGAGAGGTAATTACAAGCCTTTCCCTTATCTGCATATTTGCCTTATTATAAAAGCCATAAAGTATGTTGTAATACAAGCGTTCTGCCACACAAATTCCACCTTGTACTTTGTTATCTAAAATAATCTGCAGGAACTAATTAAGTGTGGAATGTTTTGGGTCAGACAAGGTATTGGTTGCAGTACAGTGAAATGTTTAAATATTTATCTAGAGCTATTATTCCAAAATTTGCTTTCTGAAGTGCCACTATCCACTAGCAATCGCTGCACTCAGGTTAGACTTTGCTCAGTGTTTCTTCAGCACCCAACACTCCAGGATCTTGGTGTATAGTTGCTGTTCCTAGGAGTTGAAATAATGGAGATATTGTGACCCAAAACAGTGTGAAGTGCCCTTAACTTTCCTGACGGCACCACCTAGTGGAGTTACCGGTTAAAAGAGCGGCGTACAGACGGCTCAGACCCTCAGTGGCATCTCTTTTGAGAAAAGAGGTCCCGTTTTTTCATCTTTGACACTCCTGCAACTGTTTAGCTACAATACTGTGCATCTACATTGTGTCCAGAACACATATCCTGAGCTGGAAATTACAGGAACCCTTAATAACTGCAAGTATCCTTATACCAAAGAAATACTTGGTGTCAGCATTATCCAAAGATGAGGAAGAGCTGAAAGATTTGAGTGATGAGTGGACAAGTGCCATGGTTTAACCCCAGTCAGCAGCCAAACCCCATGCAGGCACTCACTCACCCACCAATAGGATTGAGGAGAGAATCAGAAGAGTAAAACAGAAAACTTGTGGGCTGAGATAAGACAGTTTAATAGGGAAAGGAAAGCCACACAAGCAAAGCAAAACAAGGAATTAATTTACCACTTTTCATGGGCAGGCAGGTGTGCAGCCATCTCCAGGAGAGCTGGACCCCATCACATGTAATAGTTACTTGGGAAGGCAAGTAACTAAGACACCATCACTCCAAATGTCCCCCTCTTCCGCCTTCTTCCCCCCACTTTATATACTGAGCATGTGTCTAGAATATCCCTTTTGGGCAGTTTCAGTCACCTGTTCTGTCTGTGCTCCCTCCCAGTTTTGGGGTTTTTTTTGTACTACCTCACTGGCAGGACATGAGACACAAAAAAAATTTAAGACAAACATGACATAGCAACAATCAAAATATCACTGTGTTACTAATAGTATTCTCATATGGAATCCAAAACACAGCACTGTACCAGCTACCAAGAAGAAAATTGACTCTGTCCCAGCCAAAACCAGGACAAGAAGTTAACCTAATATCAATTGCAGTCTGTATTATCTAGGCCTTCCACATTTTAACCTACATGAGTTAGAGGTCTCAAAAAACAGAAGAGAGGAGGTTTTGAAGAAGATTTCTATTTGCACCCTAGTTTACCCACCTTTCTATTTTGGAGCTGTGCATGTAAACAAAATTTTTTGCTAGTCTGCATATGGGAAAATGACTTCAGTAGTTTCTGAAACTTAACATTTTTAGTTATCATACATCAACATTATTCATAGCAGCATATTGCACTTGATTCAATCATTACAATTGGTTTAATATACTGTGTAATCTTTGAAAAGAACCTGCAAAGGATAAAACAAAGTTTACAACAAGGCAGAAGTTTGGGCATGTGTTACACATGTGTTTAGCACACGAGGCACGGCCAGGACTGTGCCTCCTTCATACAGCTCAGGAAACTTCCTGAGGTCACACTGAGCAAGTACTGAAGCCCCAAGGCTGTAGATCTCAGGCATCTAATGGTGGCAGTGCTGCTGAGGGAGACGATGCCATTCCTCCCCTGCTCCCAGCCACTTGTTCACAGTGCTGTATCATCCCTCCCATCGGGCCAAAAGCAGCATCCAGCATGGCCACATCGCCTGTGACATCAGGAAGAAAGCTGAGGTATGTGGTTCGTGAGCTCACAATTACTGTAATAGCGTCTGTGGTCTCTTACCTTTGTCAAAAAAAAATCCACACAAAGCACAGCAGAATGGCATGTTTGGTCTGTGAAACTATAGCCACAGTCAGGAACAACTGAAGTAAATTTGGTGATGTGCAAGATGATAGATGTATCAATGACACACATGCATCCTTCACAAAGTTGACTGTAATAAAGGTCTATAAATGTGGAACAGTCCCTAGAAGGGGCCGGTGAGACACTTAAAATTGAATTTCACCACTATTTTCTGATGGTCGGGGATGGGAGGTGGTGAGCACCGTGTGAGGTCAGCCCTGGTGTTCACAACACCCCTTCCTTTGGAGGTGTTCCATAAGAATATACCTGGTATCCTTATGCCTCATTCTTCACCGACTTTAGTCTCCCCTGCCCAAGGCTTCCACTCATCTCCATCACCTTTTCAGCCCCCCTCTCCCCCACTTCGCCTATGCTTCCTCCAGCCCGCCCCTACCTCCGCACTCCGCTACTTTGAGGTCAGCTGCATGAAACTCTTCAACGAAGGCAGACTGGGCTTTTTCCTAAAGCCATTCTTGAAAGAATTCTAATTTTTTTTTGAGGAACATCCCTACATCCCGCCCAAAACACATCTCAAGTCAACGCAAAANCTGGTGGGGCAGGGCGTGTGGGCGGCGCTGACCGGGGGCTGGTACCACGACCCGGAGCAGGGCGCCTTCACCAACAGCTGCCACCTCTATCTGTGGCTGTTCCTGCTGACGCTGCCCATGGCCCTGCACCTGGTGAGAGGGGCTGGGGGGCGGGCGGTACCGGGCGCCGGGGTGGGAGCCGCGGGCCCCGGCCCGCAGGCGGCAGCGGCGAGGGCGTGTGCGCTCAGCCGGCTGTAAACTGCCCTCCGGGACAGTTTATATTGGGCGTTCTGGGCTGTACCTGAGGGTTTTGTCTCTAAAGGTTAACGGGGTGAGTCCGCCGGCTGCGCTAGGCAGGGGCCGGACCCTTAGCCCTGCCGAAGGAGTTGGGTAGGGGTGCAGCGCTGGCCTCTGCAAGTGCTGAATGACCGTGGGGACGTTTGTTCACAAAATCTCTTTCGGAGACAGGTGTTTTGGTTTTGTTTTTTTAAGTTTGATCCAGTCTTACCTGCTGAGAAGGGTAAATAAATGGAAAAATCCAGATACCATGTAATTAATACGCCTTGCTGAATGTCACTGGTGAATCACATGGCTTTTTGTGACATGCAGCTCCCTTTGTGCTGAAATTTAAGCTTTGCAAGTGAATAATGACTAGAGTTTGTTTGCTGGACTTTAGAATTTATTTTCAGGAAAAGCTTGAAACTTTTGCTCTTGTTTTTGTGTGCTTTCCTACTGTGTGAGAAAAGCTTAAAGTGTGCTGGATCATCGAATCTATTTTGGTGCGTCCTTCAGTGATTACAGGGTAATATTGTTTCCGTTAGAAGAAGTTTCCATCCATTTGGTTCCTGGAGTGACTCAACTAAATTCTCAACTTCTAAATAGTTTTCTTCACCCTGTATGGTCAGATATGGGCCTGATTATCAAAAGCAAAGAGCATTTATGAATTCCCACACAATACCAGTGGAAAGTAACTCTTGTATTTTTAAGTGTGAATTGGTATTGGATTTTGTGGCATGGATTGCAGTGAATTCCTGTAAGAGTGGCTCATGGAGTTAATGAACCAGAATAACAATATGCTTTCTTCTGATTGGTTGCATATTTCCTATGCAAACCAGTAAGAGTCTTGCATTGTAGGACTTGCTGTCCAAGTCAGAAGTGTGATTAGAAAGCAAAAAAAAAAATTGAAGGCTGACTTTTTTATCCCAGTTGNTGTTTTTTTGAGGAACATCCCTACATCCCGCCCAAAACACATCTCAAGTCAACGCAAAACGGGTGGCACTAAAGTTGGGCAGAGCTCGCAGATCGGAAACTCGTGATGTATCGGGCAGGATCACTGAGAACCCGGCGGTGGGGGAGTGGCCGGCGAGGCGCGCAGCCCAGCTGGCGGCCGCCGGGGCTGCCCCTGCGCCGCGCTTTTTTTGCACCTGTGAACGCACCTCGCGGTGCCCGGGGCGGGACGCGGCCCTGACGGACACCCCCGCGCCAGAACCGCCCCCCCTCCGCCGCGGCTCGGCCCGGCCCCGCTCNGCGCTAGGCAGGGGCCGGACCCTTAGCCCTGCCGAAGGAGTTGGGTAGGGGTGCAGCGCTGGCCTCTGCAAGTGCTGAATGACCGTGGGGACGTTTGTTCACAAAATCTCTTTCGGAGACAGGTGTTTTGGTTTTGTTTTTTTAAGTTTGATCCAGTCTTACCTGCTGAGAAGGGTAAATAAATGGAAAAATCCAGATACCATGTAATTAATACGCCTTGCTGAATGTCACTGGTGAATCACATGGCTTTTTGTGACATGCAGCTCCCTTTGTGCTGAAATTTAAGCTTTGCAAGTGAATAATGACTAGAGTTTGTTTGCTGGACTTTAGAATTTATTTTCAGGAAAAGCTTGAAACTTTTGCTCTTGTTTTTGTGTGCTTTCCTACTGTGTGAGAAAAGCTTAAAGTGTGCTGGATCATCGAATCTATTTTGGTGCGTCCTTCAGTGATTACAGGGTAATATTGTTTCCGTTAGAAGAAGTTTCCATCCATTTGGTTCCTGGAGTGACTCAACTAAATTCTCAACTTCTAAATAGTTTTCTTCACCCTGTATGGTCAGATATGGGCCTGATTATCAAAAGCAAAGAGCATTTATGAATTCCCACACAATACCAGTGGAAAGTAACTCTTGTATTTTTAAGTGTGAATTGGTATTGGATTTTGTGGCATGGATTGCAGTGAATTCCTGTAAGAGTGGCTCATGGAGTTAATGAACCAGAATAACAATATGCTTTCTTCTGATTGGTTGCATATTTCCTATGCAAACCAGTAAGAGTCTTGCATTGTAGGACTTGCTGTCCAAGTCAGAAGTGTGATTAGAAAGCAAAAAAAAAAATTGAAGGCTGACTTTTTTATCCCAGTTGATATACGTATGTATCTGGAAGGATTCCTTGTGGAAAACTTCTGAACTGAAGAAGGTGTGGAGGTTGCACAAAAGAACACTAGACTGTAGCTCAGAGCTAAGGTAGAAGTCATTTTTTAAAGGGGAGAAAATGTCACTTATCTACTGAACTCTCTTGGGCATCACCTTTGCCTGTCTAGATGGACTTGCTTTTTCTGCAGACTGACTGACCTCCTGATGAATCATCTGGTTAAATGCAGGACTTGTGTTCTTGAGCTAACACATTGCTATGGGAATTCTTTGTCCTTGATAAGAATAAAGCATTTATTATGATTGCTGCCTGACAGTAATTATGTTCTTATACATTTTCTTGTTTTGAAGTGGTTTGTTTCTGAGGCTTTGTAAACTTTATGCAAGACATCTATTTTTGCTACTCAGAAACTTAAACCTGTTTTCTAAAGGTTCTTTTCTGGTTTATAAGAAATTTTGTTTATGATATTCAGTAATGTTTGGGGTGATATTTATGTTACATACCTGACACCAATATTTTGGATTCAGCTATAGCAGTCAGTGATGTTTCCTGAAATGGCAAAATGGAAACAGATCAGACTACTACTTTTTAAATTTTTCATTTGCTTGGGATAATCTTTTGTTGAAGTCAGGAAGTCTCTCTGAAACAGTGTGATTTGAATCAAATGGCAAAACTCATCCGTTTTTAGATTTTTCCCAGTGGCTCAGCAGAGCCATGCTGACAGTAGCATTGAGAAGCTTAAAGTATCAAGTTGTTTCTGTTGTGTGGATCGAGAATTTCTTTCTCTAGCTTATTCAGCATAGCTTACTTTGGTACTAAGGATTCCTTTAGTAGCTTTCCCCACCCCTGAAAATGCAGCTCTATGTTTCCATTACTTTATTTTCTTTATCATTTAAACATTAAAAATGTACATTGGATATTTGGAGCATCATTGCTGTTCAAATCAACTTTCAAAATTATAATGAGATCTCTTCTAACTGTGCCATGTCAACTTTCATAATATATTAAGAAATAAAGTTATCTTATTCCACCGAACAGTTGAGGATCCCTAAGTGTTTTGCACATGAAAATAGTGATAACTCTTTAGTATTCAGCCCCAGTAAAACACCAATGACCTAGAGCTGCAACTTTGGGAAATACTTGTACCATAGCTTATTCTACAAGCTGCAAGAGAATGTGCATTGTGTTTGGGTGACTCCCCAAAACAACATACTGAATGTTTCTCCTGCCTTTTGTTGGACAGGGAACCCTTGAACTTACAGGGTTGTTACTTCTCACGCACTAGATCTTCAAATCATGCTGTGATAGGAGAAGTACAGCATGGCAGTATAAGGGTGTGGGCACATTACTCAGAGGTAAATTGTGATAAAACTAGCAGTGTGTCAGCTGCTTCCAGTCCCACTTGGCCACCTTTTACCCCACTCTATCTCTCTGTAAAAGCTAAGGATACATATATCTCCACAGCAGAGAGATAGGCTACCCTGTTATGTACTATATTTATTGTGTGGTAGGACACACTTAGAACTCAATGTACACCCCTGGAATTTTACTTGCTACTTGCTTTCCCATATTTTATATTGTGTGATGGACATCTCTTAGTATTGATTCACCTTAATTAACAGATAAACATGGATCTTTGGCCCCAGTGTCGTATCTCCCACGCACATCTCTGATGGTAGTGGCTGACTGAACATTTGTTTTGTAGTTCCCTCATTTGTGTTCTGTAGCACACTGAGACAGTGAGGCCCAGGTGCAGCACTGCCTTGCTTTAGATGCCTCAGGGGCTCAAGCAATGGGTGGATGCATCGGGGTCTAAGCACCCTTTATCATTCAGCCCAATTTACAAGGCGTGGTATTTTGTTCAAAGGTTACACATCTTTATGTGCATATCTCAGTCACCTCCACCTTTGTGTTACTCAAATGATGCCAGCAGACACGTGAAGGAGAATGCGGCTGTTCTTCTGAGAACAATCTCTGGGCAGGCAGAAGCCCCAAGCAAAGGTGCTCCTTACGTGGTGATGTCAACCCTGTTGCATTTGCAGCAGTAAGTTGGGCCACGTTTGAGGCACACCAGCCTGCATTTCTGGCTGTGACCCCACGCTATTCTGGTGCAGGGTACAACAACAGAAGCTACTGGAGAACAAAAAGTACATTATGGTAGAGTTTTTAATGGGATGAAAGAATGAAGAAAACTAGGGCTACAGCTTCCATAGAAACCTGTGGGAAGTCATGAAGCCTGCTTTCTAATGAATTTGTATTTGTGGATTTTTTTTTTTCATAGCTTCTAATAAGATGTCAACTCAATTGAAGCTTTTCCTGTCACAGGGGTGGCATCAAAAGGTCAGAGAGCTGTGTGGGCTCCTCTCATTAATGGAGGAGGTGTGCTGCTGTGACCTTGCCCAGTGGGGTGTATTCTCTTAAAGTTTGCTGAATAACTTTTTAATCCTTTGGCTACCTTTCAGCTGAGGGGATGGAGGGAGATGATGAGTACGCAGACACATGGTGTGATTATAAAACCTGATTTTCATAGAAAACCAGGCTAATTGTAACTATAGTGCATTAAAAGTGACTCTATCATCTAATTCCTCAGTGGTCTGTAACTTAGTTCCTCCTTAGTGTGGATTTTATAGCTTTCCCCTGTCTGTCCCTGGGAACACCAACTGCAGTCATATGACACGAGTACCTTATGCAAGAGGCCTGATTCAGAGAATGGAGGGCTTTCCATTATCATCTTTCTCCTAATTCCTCGTGTGGACAGAGAGAAACCTGCTGGCTTATAGTACTCAGCCTGCCCCAAGATTCAGAGTATTAAAGATGCACAAGATGCCATTGGCTGCCTTGGTGTGGTGAGCGCACCAAAACGCAGTGTTTCTCGGACAGATGGGCACAGAGACCACGGGCTAGCTCAGGGCACAGCTCCGGTAGGTCTGGTCACAAGGCAGGGATGAGCACATGCTGCACTCAGCATTTGCTAAAACTGGCCCTGTTTTCCACTCAAAAATCTAGGAGCTTTCTTTGAGTCTCTCTTGTAGCATGCTCTCTGCACGCATAGGCTGCGCTACTGGAAATCTATTTTTGTTGTGTCCTCTTGACATTATTTATATAATATTTATTAAGCTTTATGAATGTCACCTATAAAGCACTTATTTTCTTAGTGGGCCATTCTGAGTTGTTATTTAATAATGAGTGGTTGATCTGTGCCTTTTAGTATATAGTTGAAGAGATACCTTGGAAGGTGAACAAATCCCTCTTAAACAGTCATTACAGATAATTGGCTGTCGCTCTTTGTGAAACCAAGCAATTTCTTACTTGTTTTGTAAAAACATTAGTCATAAACCACAAATTCTTTAACCTCAAGTTCTTCAACCTCATCTACTAAGCCTTATACCCTGAGAACATGACCTTGCAAATGGATCATCTCTCTGGCCCGAGTTCACTAAATAACTGAAGGATATGCTGGGAGTTGGTATTTACACAGTACCATGAAGTACTCTTACCAGACTTAAGCCTCAACTTGTAGAAAGTCATGTCTTATTAGGGATCATTGGTAGTACGTACGTCCTAAATAGCTCCTCCACTATTGTGCAACAGATTCTTTGTATCTGAATCAGAATAGTCATAAAAAAGGATTCGCCTGAAAATTTTCATCTTGATGGTATGAAGTCCCAGTGAGCCAAAAGCAGCATCAGAATTGCATCCCACTTGCTTGTCACAACACAGAAATGATTCAACATATTAATTTCAACATCAAGATAAATGTGGTGACTTGTTCTAAAGATGAAATAAGCATGCCTTGTTCCCTTCCCTTTATCTGTGTGGTCGGTGTGATTTATTTATGAATTTGAAAAAATGATTGATTTAGTCCCAAAGTAAAGACCATTCTTAAAAATTACCTTCAGCAGGCTTTTAGCAAGTCCTGAGTATTGGAAACCTTGTTTGTTTTTGTGTGTTGCTTGGGGTTTTTTGTTGTTGTTCTTGTGTGAGAACGTAGTAAATCTCTATTTAAATAAAACCCCTGAAACTTCAAGTGAGATTAAACTCACTGTGAGACCGCAGCTGTGTAATGACAATACATAAGCATGTTCCATGACTATAATGGTAAAGACTTTGGTACTTCAATTATAACTACAAGTGTCCATTGCTATGATTTGCCTTTTACTGTAAGGAAGTATTTGTATATAAAAACGTTGTTAGTCTGTCATATCTGTGAAAGAACTTTACAGACTATAGTTGAACTGTAATTAATTTTAATGACTAAGAGCTGTGGTGCTCATCACAGATCATCAAACAGATCACAGACAGCTGCAAATTAACAATTAAGTACTTTAGAAAAAGAATTCAAAGAGGTTGTGTCATAGTTTAACCCCAGCTGGCAAGTAAGCACCACATAGCCAATCGCTCACTCCTTGAACGTCAGCCGGGACAGGATGCCTCTCTAACTGTGTTTTTATTCATTTGTTTTGACTAGTCCTGACTAATTATTTAAAAGTCCTCAGTGGTTAACGTGTTGTGAGGCATTAGAAAATGGACATCAAAAGACAGTGTTCTGCTATTGAGTCATAACTGACATATAGAGTAAGATGATAGAATTTTTCTAAAGGTTTTGTGTTTGTAGATAAATCCTGTTTCATTTTGTGTCTGTATTTTTATGAATTCATAGTTTAGGAAAGGCTGCAGCTGCATTAACATGGGGCTGCAGTGTTTTTGAAAGCTTTATAATGTTTGTCAATGGTGAGATTTTGCTGATTTTGATAATAAATAATATCCACAGCTAATAAAAAGAATAGATCTTGTGAAATGGTTTAAACTTGAAGAAACCCTTAAACCTTTTCTATGAGCAGAACTCAATACATATATTGTATTTAAAAGTTTTAGCAGCATTTTCTCAAAGCAAACTGTTATCATTGTGTCCTCATTATTTCTTTCTGTAGGCTTTTCCAGCAAATGCAGTGACAGTTTTTGTGTACTGCAGCTCGGTGACAGTGTTCTTCACGGTAATAAAGGTGATCAGCTACCGTTTACACCTTATGTTTGATAAAGGCGAAGTAATTCAACAAAAGCTCTCAAGAAAAAATGGAAGGCAATGTAAAGATACAGAGGTTCAAAAAGAAGAAGCGGCTGAGTCCTCAAATTGTAGGTAAGGTTTTCCTTGCGTTGCTGGCACGTGATGTAAAATGGGCGAGTTGCACCATGGTCATGCACAGCAGAAATGTCTGTTGAAAGCAAGAAGGCTCCTTACAGCTGTATAAAGAATGACACTTCCAAAAACTTGCTCAGTGCTTTTCAGCTGGGTAGCTGAAATGTTCTTGTGGTGAAGCAGGCAGAGCTGCACCTGATTCAGAGGTTGGGCAGCAGCTGGGCACCGGGAAGGTGGTCGAGATATGTACTGGTGGTGGTAACAGATCCCGAAGAAAATGTGGCAGAAGTTTTCTGGGGAAAACTGCTCCTTCCTCTTCCTACTGTGCTTACCTGCTGGGAAGAGGCAAGGAAGTGGCAGGTACCTGTTGGTAAAGAAAATGCTTTAATATCATGGCTTTGGAAGACGAGGCAGCCTCATGTTGCCTTTGTGTGCTTTTAGTAATTTCCCTCTCAGATCACACCTAGATGCATAAGTTGCTTTTCCCCCTTATGTTTTATTGTGATTATTATGGTGCTTCTGTGGTCCTCTTCATGAGGAAAGCTGCTTTTATTTCTCAGGGGCATTTGGTAGGCAGTTGTAGCTTCTCTACCGAGGAGCCAAGTACAATTAGTCTTTGCTGCATATAATCAACAAGGCTGCTTCTAGGCCGTGATGGTATTGAAGGTAAAAAGCAGTAGTGAGATGAAGACTAGTACTGACATTTTCCAGATTTATGTACTGGTAGAATGTTCCTGCTGGTTTTTCGAGCTTGAGTCATACAAACAAATGAAGCTGGCAAGTGGCATTCAGTGATACCAAGTGTTATGACAGATGTGAAAAATGCTGAAATAAGGTACATCTAAAAGTGACAGAAGCATAGAAATGTCCAAAGCAAGCTTAAATTGAGTAGCTTTGTTAAAAGTACCAGTCAAGCTTCAACAGAGAACTCTGTATAAAAGAACTTTTTTTGATGCATTTGCAGTTGCTACTGCTAGCTCTGTGCCAGCTAAGCTGTATCAAGATAATTTGTGTTCCTCTGTGCTTCTGCTCTTCTGTGCCTTTACACATGCACATCTGTGCTGTGCTCCTGGCAGTGATGTTGCTGGGACAGTCAAGGTCTGCCTGCCTTGAGACTCTTCTGAGAATGTCTCTTTGTGTCACTACTCATATGACTTTTTTATTTTAGATGGGGTTATGCCTTTCAGACTTTTGCTGAGAAGTAAAGGTAGAATAACTTAAAAGTTGCATGTTAAATCATGTGACTGTTCCTCCCAGGTTGATTTGTGTATGCACGACAATCCATTAATTAGTACTTGGTAAGAAAATAAAGATCTTAATATTATTTTGATTAGATGGATGACAGAATTTTTTTAACAGACCTTGATAGTTGGCAGGTTGGATGAACAAGTTTTTGAAGCCAGTTAACTAGAAAAAATATTGTGGAAAGAGACCTCCCAGATAAATAATTTTATTGCTTATGTACAACTTTAGAATTTTAAAAATAAATTTTTGGTAAAAAAAACAACCCCATGAACAAATAGAAAAGCCCAACCTCATGCTTTTCAACATTTCACTGTGGTGTTTTCTGGGTTTTTTAAAAAATTGTGGTGTTTTTTTGTTAAACTGAATTTTTGTTGTGTTATACCTGAGAAAGAGAATACTTGTAGATTATTGATAGTAAACCTTGTCCCAAAATACCTGCTTATATCCATGGAAAAGCTAGTGGAACATTTATATAAAAGGAGTTAGTGGATAGTTTAGTGTATCCACAAAGGAACTGATCAATAAATTGCCTTAGAATATGTGAAATTAGTAATGGCTGTATATTTGCTTTGCCTAGACCAGAGCAAAAATTTTTTTTTCTGGTCTGTTGATTATATTAGTACTCTCTGTGTTGCATTTCAAGTAGGTGTTTTATGGGAGGTTTCCAGATAAACAGGCAGTTAGATAAGGCTTACATACTCAAGGATTTACAAAGCAAAAATTGTGAAAGGAGTAGCTTTTGATTGTCATATGTCTAAGGAAAAGCCCCTAATTGCCTTTTGTGCCAATAAATCTGTTTGTGTGTCAGGCAGGGTAAATGGCATTATAAATGTGTAGGGAGGTTGAAGAGATGTCATTGTATTTCTCGTAGCTCCACTTCTGAAGACATCATAATCATTTTACATTGAGGGGTTTTTATTCTTTTGGTTTTATCAAGTTGTCTTGGTGAGGAAGGAAGTGCAGAAAGGTGTTACAGTATTTTTACAGCCCTGTGCTTTTATCATTAGAGGGGAAAGAAGTGCTGTTACTTCATTGTGCTGTGCTACTTCTTCCCATTGTCTTCTTATTCGTGAGCTGCTTCTCAAAGCTCACTGTGATGCCCTGTGGTGAGAAGCATTGCTTTATCTTTTGTGTGCTTCCCCTTCAGCAATAACTCGGGGGATCACGTCGTCGGTGAGACCAGCCCAAATGGCTCAACCCAGACAATTCCTGACAGTTCCAGAGTGCAGGCCCCGCACTCACAGGACTCACCTGGAGCCACGGTTAGTATGTGCACTCCTCCAGCAGTGTCCTCACCTCCAGCAGTCCACAGTTTTATACAGTTTTGTATTGCCAGATACTCATTGCTTGTAACATAGGCCTGCAGGAAGGGTCATTCCCTTGGAATGCATGTACTGGGTATGCCACTGCTGCCTGTCAGCCTTGTCCTAAAGGTTTGGCTTTGCAGAGCTGAAACTGTTGTACATAATGCTGCACTTCTTAGGAGGGCTCTCTCTGCTCTACAGATAGCAAGTGGCCTTTGTAAATCTTGCCAAGAGCAACTAGTTTTTTGGGGCTGCTTTGAGAGGAGGGAGAGGCTAATGCAGTCAGCATTGTTTTGTTGCCTCTGAAGGGATCTGCTCCTGGAGCATTAATAATTTGGTTTTGTGTAACAAGACTTATGCTTATAAAATGAACCAAAAACATCTCTTCAGTATTTAAAGGAAGCATAAAAACCATTTCAATCTAGGGGATGTCTAGAGGAGGTTAAAATTACCGGTATGTGCACTCAACGTCATTGGCTGTGCTTAATAAAATGAAGGTATATGACGTGATTAGGTGATGTATGTAAATGTTATTAAAGAAAAGAAAACACTCATAATAAGTTGAAGAAATTTTCAAAAAGTTAAGGAACAGAATAGCACTGTCTGTCTAATCTTAAGCTACTCCCCTTGCATACTGTGATAACATCTTTAATTATGTGATACCATGCTATTTTTTTCTACAGGACTCCTGCCTCAGTCAGTGCAGAGGATGGTTAGTGATTTCTGAATAAGTGGCTATTTGATACTTCATTTTGTGTTCATATTCCTCCACACCCACCCTTTATCCCTATTTACTACAAATTATTCAAATCCTGATCTGAATCAGAATTACTTCTTCATTTCCTGGAGTGTTTTTACCTTTTTGTAGCATCTGTGTGATTCAGAGACGTTAATAGTTTTTTTCATTTGGTTTTTTTTTTAATGAGGTAAAATATTTTTCACCTTGTTTCTGTCCTACTCTCCAGTATTCTGGTATTTGTCCATTCTGCAAACCTATGCCTTCCCGGGCTCTCATCCTAGTCTTCCACTTCCAAACATGTAGGTTGGGGTCTTCTCAAACGAAGTCTCCTGTTCTTGCTGCCAGGATACCACCATGAAATTTTAGAAAATAATAATTTCCTCTTGGTTTTAGTGCCTGTCCGTCAGAAGAGAGCCACAGTAATTTTTTTTTTCAATGTCTTGTTCTTAATTATGCACTTATGCTGTTGATTTTAAACTCCTGAAGTATTCCTCTGGGGTGTTGTGTTTAGTTTTGAGCTCCCCAGTTAGTTCCCATGCACATTGACCTGCTGATGAGAATCCAGCAGAGGCAAACAAGGTGATTGACGAATGTGATGTGTAAGGACAGGCAGATGGGATGTTTCAGCCTTTGTAAGGCTAAACTCTTTTGTAACCATACAAGTAGAGCTTACTGCTGTCTTCAGTTTTCTGATAGTAAGTTACACAGCACGTTGAGCACGCTCTTCTCAGAGGTGCCCAGTGGCAGGATAAGAAACAGTTGCAGCCATGGAAAGCTACAGTTAGATCAATTAATTACATTTAATGTCTTTTGTGTGGGGTTGTTTTGGTTTTTGGTGGTCTGTGTGTTGGTTTTTTTTTTTTTCCCCTACCAATTGAGTTGGCAAATACTGGAAGAGGTTTTCCAGAGAAGTTGTGAAATCTCCTTATTTGGAGATTTTCAAAGCTGTGTTGGAGATGACCCTGAGCAACCTGCTCAAACTGTATCTCCTTCGAGTGTGTGTGTGTGGCAGAGGGGATTTGGACTAAATGACCTTCAAAGCTTTCTTGGAATCTAAATGATTCTATATTGATTTAATGTCTCTGTCCTCTGGTTTTCCATTGAGAAATACTTACCAATGCTAGAGGCCAAACCTTTCATTTCTAGTGCTTTGGAAACACATAGCTGAATTAGTGGAACAGATGAACACATTCTATTCCTTAATGATTAAAAAAAGTGTATCTGGATTAGGCACTGCGAAATTTTTTTTTTGAGAACGTTTTGCTTTTCTTTCCCCTCCCCAAACATCACACACAATTTCAGTGATGCAATTTGGAGCATGACTGTTCTATAACCATCTCCCTCACCCACCCTTTGCGTTTTGTGCAAGGTACATGTTCAAATTTCAGTGATTTTAAGCAGCTTACCAATGCTGTAATTAACATTTGATTAGATAGCTATTGATAGCTACTTGGATAGATGTTTTTTTTTCCCAACAGAATTTCGTAAATGACCATGTTAATCTTTTGTGTTTCTTTTCATTTTTTAGGACCTGCCAACACGGGAAACTATTGAAGATCTTAGAGGTATTTTAAAGGCTTTATAAATCTTGTTTAATCATTGCTTGCCACAAAATGTAATGGCACAGAAGACCCCATGGCAGGTTCTGTTGTGCCTCCTATTAGGATCTGAGTTGAAGAGCTAGAACTAATCTTCAAGGGTATTCTAACAGACTAAGCTTTCTCAACTATCAGCCAAGCTGTTTGGGATGCATCCTTTTGAGGGGTGTGCAAATAGCTCTCCCCATTTTGATACAGGGAGATGAAGGAGCCTTGCCCCACATTCTTAGGAAGCTCTGAGCTTCTGTAAAGCATTAAACTAGGAGGCTAACACTTGGATTGCATCCTTGAACATGTGGCTGTAAACTTCTGTTGTGATTGTCAACCTTTAGCTCTGTGTTGTATATTCCAGTACATTTACTTTGCCTACACTTCCATCTGACTTGAGATGTCTAAATATTTTAAATCTTGTTTTGTTTTTGTTAAGGCTGATCACCGTATCATATGTGACCATTTAGGAATTGCAGAAAGTGATGTAGCAAACCTGCAGCATTGGCTTATTCTTTCTTTCACCTCTCCCTAAGTGGGGATAGTTCTGCAAAACATTTTGATTTTGAAACTAGCTGTTTCTTCAGCTATTTTGACTGTTTAAGTAGACATTGCTATGCTTGTCCTGACTTGGAAGGGTTCTATCTTGCTTTTGTAGTATTTCATATGTAGCCACCAAATAAAAGCCCTCCTTGCTTTGGAACTGCTTTAATAAGCTGCATCATCTGTGCTTCCTTTGCTCTGCTCTGGATCAGGTTTTGTTTGTTAAAAAGATCATACTTTAATAATGCTTAGTGTTCACGTGAGACCTAATGCCCAAATGTTTTTTCTTAGGTGTTATGGTACTAGAAGATCAGGCTACACCACCAATTTCATCTACCTCACCCTGTATCAAAGCAGATATATTACCTGTTTCTACAACCTCCAGTTCAGGTGTCACCACATCAGCAATAGCAACAAAACCAGCTGCTATGGAAACATTTCCTGGTGATGGAGTAAATGAAAAAGGGTTGAATGGACAGCCTTGTGGCCACCATGGATCCCAAGATATTCTTGTGGACAGAGACATAGCTGAAAACTTATCCAATATTTCTTCATCACAAGGTGATATTTTAAGGACTGGAGTTTCTTCAGAGCCATGGGACAGTGAAAATTCAGTTATTTCAGACCATTTAAGTAATCCTAGAAGCTACAAAAGAGAGAAATTGCCAGATGGATCACCACAGACAGACTTTACCAATTACTGCCCGCAGTGCAATGCTATTGCAACCAAAGAGCATGAACAGATGGAAAGCTCTTGCAATGCTGGTAATAGCCATGAGGACCTTGATTGCTCAGACAGTGAGACTGCTGTTGCAGTTGTGGACAATTCTCTTCCTGGAGACCAGCTGTGTGAGCCCATTAAAATTGTCATCACAATGAGTACTACACCAAACACCACCCTTAGTGACCTACCAGGCTCTGTCCACTTACAGGCCCTGGAAAGTGAGAGAACAAGCTCAGCCCTTGACTCTGGTGTAGTTAGAGCAGGCTGGTCAAGTCAGCAAACTAATGAACAGCTCAGAATCCCTGTTATCACATTTGACCTGTCTGATGACAGTAAAGCTAAGCCTTGCTCAGAAGTTAGTGAAAGTGACAGAACTCCAGAAATGTTGAGGGCAGAGCTGTCATCCAACCAATGCTCTGGCTATGAGTCAGGTGATGCAGTAAAGGAGCTCAGCAACCCAGCAAATACACCTCTAGAAACTAACACTTGTTCAGATCCAAATCAGGAAAATGCTTTGGAAAATGTCCAGACTATGGATTTAAGTTCTAAGGAAGACTTGCATAACCTAGACCCGCAGTCCTGCAGAACTGCTCATGAAAAGAGGCACATGCGGGTGTTGAGTGTAGACAGTGGGACAGACGTGCTTTTAAGTAAGAATTTTGTGGAGGTGTCTGACAAAGAAAAGACCTTACCAACCTCTAAATCAGATCTAGAAGCTAAAGAAGGTCAGATGCCCAACGAATCTAACTTCCTAGAATTTGTCTCCCTCTTGGAATCCATTAATACCTCAAAGATGAAGACATCTAATCAATCCACTGTCAAAATGGAGACAACAAAGGAAAACGGGCTTGTTGGAGGTATTATGCATGGATTACAATTCTTTCGGAATAAAGATGTTGTGAAGAGTTCGATTACTTAGAACAGCTTAGCTGGATATCTGCAGTAAGGCAAATTCCCAGATGAAGACTGGTTTTTGCTAATAGGATAGGGCTGGACTTGGTGGGACAAAGTGATTTTAGTGAAAGTCTGTGATACTGTCAGCTGCAGTTTTAAAATATTTTTATCTTCTTGAAGAAAACTGTTTTTCTTCCTCTAGGAAACTAGTGATAAGCTTGGCAGGTATCCATTATGTATTTAGTGTTCTGTACTAAAGTAGTGTGCCTGGATTGTTGAAATACTAGAAGTATGCAAAAATGTGTATAGCTGTACGTTACACCTGCCCTTGCACATCTTACCAGGTGCATGTTGAGGAGTTGTCTGTGTGCCTCTAAGTATGAAAGCTGGGATTGTCACTGGAGATGGTTCAACTTTTAGCTAACACATGTGTGCACACATACATATATTTCTAAATTTCAAGGGTGGTTGGGGGTTGGATAATAATTAAAAAAAAAAAAAAAAAGGTAAGAGTTCTCAATAGGGAAGAGTTTTGATTTTCAGTCACTTAAAATATTTGCATTTTAAAGATGAAAGTTTGGTGGCTGTTTTCAGTGAAAGCCCCCAGTGTTTTAATGAAAAATAGTGTATTCCCATCATGTTTCCATTTACTCAGGAGGGCATTTGTTTAAAACAAAATCAGTCAGCTAATTTAAAAACCTATATGCAGTACAGTTTATAGCTCTTGTATAGAAATTTCTGGTTTTAATCAGCATTGTCATTGCTGTCACTGGACTCTGTGACCCTTTTCCATTGGGAAGGACTGTTGTTTGTAATGTCTTAGCAGCTCTCTAGCGAAATTAGTAGGGCCATGTAATGAGGATGTGAGATACAGTGCAGTGAAGGCAGGTGCAATCTCGGGGTACTTCCCCAAGTCATCAGCGCAATCAGTTCTCAAGATCTGAGTCAGAGTGAAATAAGGCAACCTGTATCTTTCCCTGCTCCAAAATGTTTGGTTTACCTTGGATCCTATAATAATCTGTTTTAAGAAAGCCTGAGAGGATGCAGTCTCAATACTTAGTTTGCATGGAAGGTAAGAAACTCCATGGTACCCTAGAAGAACAGCTTGGCGCTGCTATTTGTCTGCTCCCTCCTCTTCTACCAGCTTGCTTCTGGAAGAACCTTCCATTACATGAAAAATGCCCAACTGACTTAAAAGGTTTTTAAAAACTATTGTGAAATGTGTGCCTTTGTAGATTTATCTTCTCAATGTGTCATTTTCTTTTAGATTCCACTTACCTTTCACTCTGTCTTTCTCTAAGTCTGTCTTATCCAATGTATTACACCCCCATCTCATTCCATCTTTCACCTGGGTCCATTTTTTCTTCCACTTTTTCTAGTTCTGTGCCTTTCCTTCCTCAGTCATCCCTTCTCAGTTTAGGCACTCCCCTCCTGTGCCACCTCCTTATTTGTCTTCCCCTTCATATTGGTATGCTCTGTTCTTTCCTTCTGTTCCTTCTAGCAATCCACACTGTTGCTGTTTTGGGCTTTTCCACTCTGTTGAGCCCACCTAAAGCTGTTGCCTCCCCACAGCTTGCATTCACTTCTCCGGCACTTACCCTCCTCTCAATTCCTTCTGATGAATTCAGAGGAATTGAGAGAAGGGTAAGTGCAGGAGAAGTGCATTTTACTTTTCCCAGACCTGCCGCCTGTCTTCTGGTGTATCTTACCCATCTCTCCTGCCTTCTCAGGCTGTTTATTCTTCGCTGCAGTTTCTGTCCTTCTCTGTCAAGTTTATCAGCCTGCCCTGCTGGCTCCAGTCTGTGCTCTGGTTGCCCAAGACAAGTGCTGAGCGAGCCCTGCTTCTCACCTGAGCCTGCTGAGCCCTGCTGGATTCCTGGGGTGCAGAGTCACCTTCCTGCACAACACCACACAGCAATGTGAGGGGTGCAGCAAGCAGATTGTGATTTTTTTTTTTTTTTTTTTGTTCCTTAGCCATAAAAAGGAGTGTTTGCCCAATAACTGTACTTCTGAGTGATGTGACTTAGCTTGAAAAGAGAATTTTAGAGGTAAATTTAAATTAAAATTTAAAAAGAGAAAGTACAGCTAATCTAGAAAGGCCTTTCAGACAAGTACCCTTAGATAATATGAGCAGGCAAGGTTGCTGCATGAAAGAAAGCAATGAATGATCAGAATTAGTCAGACTCAGATTCCACAGTGGAAACAAAACCCAAACCCCAACCCCAAAACTTAATAATTTGTGTGTAGTTATTGTGCTTTAGATCTGGTGAACAAGATTCTTATACAAGATAATGAGGGACCAGAAGAATTCTGCTCTTCCTTCATACCAAGCTCTCATTTGACTTGAACTGAATTTCAAAAAATCACAGAATGGTTTTGTTTGGAAGAAACCTTAAACATCACCTAGTTCCAAACCCTTGCCATGGACAGGAACACCTTCCACTAGGCCAGGATGCTCAAAGTCCCATCCAACCTGGCCTTGGACAGTTCTAGGGATGGGACATCCACAGCCAGTCTGGGAAACTTGTTTTTGTGCCTCACCACCCTCACAGTAAAGAATTTCTTCCTAATAACTATTCTAAATCTTCCTATTTCTATTTTCTGAAGTCTGTACTTTTGCGAGGTAGTCAAGTTGAGCTGCATACACGTGTAATTAAGTGTCTCTGTCTGCAGTGTGGGCTCAGCAAGGGTCATCCAGAAACATAAGAGGGACTGGAAAGGGGGTGCCCTGCATGAGCAGGGGTGACACCTGTGGATTCTGCACCTTGAACTGGTGCTATGGGAAAAAGAAGATTCAATCTGAACTCCTTGAGCTTGGGAGAGGTAGTTCAAAGGCAGTCATTTTTAAGAGCAAGTAGGCTTTGTTTTCCAGCCTAGTCAGAACGTGCTGTTTGTTAAAATAAATTACTGTCATTACTGGCAGCTTCCCCTTTGCAAGACTGAATTTTAGGAATGAGAAAGCCTTTAATTTGTTTACAGCCTTGCAATTGCAAATATTCTTTAATAATATAGTATCTTGGAACAGATCTGAATAAACATTATTCCCACATTAGAGTGGTTGTTAAGAAAAGTGTGTGTATGTGTGTGGGAATAGAGTCAAGCTATGCACCAGTTGTTTTGAGGGAGGAGGTTGGTTCTGTTTGGTTTTTGCTCTTTTGACCTTGCACACCGTCTAATTGGCAAAAGTTAGCAATAGATGTCTGGTCCAAATGAGCATGAAATGCACCCCAAAAAGATTTTTATTTTTAGGCAATGTGGAAAACTTGGCAAATTCCTGGAAAGCTGGATATTCAGAACTGTGCAAAAGAAAGCTGATATTTTGCATAATTTGGGGATGGTGGGGAAATGTGCTCATCAGAACTGTCTGGCAAGTGAGTGAATGTCATGGATGGATCTTTGTTATGGGTGGTCCCTCAGAGAACTTGTGTGTTCTGTGAAAGTAGAAGAGTTATCATCCTGACCACATAAGCCTTTGCCAGTAGACAGCTTGGTAAAATGCACTACGAGAAAATGAAAGCCTTTCTTTACACTTCTAAGGGTGCCAGATTTAACCTGTTAAAATACAGGATATAAAAGCTTTAAGAGCTGTTCTCTAGCCACTCCACCTCTTCTAGATTGTGAGAAAATACCACTGACACTGTTGCTAAAACTGACTTTCAGACCAGAGTCCTTTCAGTTTTGAATCACACTTATACCACCCACATGATGAAAGTGCAACTGCAAATTTTTTCAGTCTTTGAGAAGTGTAAGAAAACCTGGGTTTATTGGCTGCTTTGGGTCCCTCTGATGTGTCTTGAACCAAGTAAGAGCAGTTGTGCGTCAGAATTATGCAGGGCAAAACCTCCTGTAGGTCCCTTTGGCACAGCTGGCTTGTAATCTAGCACAGGCAGTATTATCACCCAGGGAACAAAGCCTGCCGTGGGAGTGGTGGGGACTGGCACAGGAGAAACTAAACTAGGGCTGCATGGCCCCAATTTAGATGTTTTGCAGGCTCTTTTTAGAAAAGGTACTCATCATTCTGGGCAGTGCACAAACCACAACCTCAAGTGAGTTGTTCTGGATCCCAAGCAATTACCCTTCTCCTATAAAAAAACTAAAACATACTCCTGTGGGTATTTTTAGACTCTTTTTTTTTTCTTCCCTTGCATGTGGGAAAGAGGACTATCATATGCCATGTAGTCAGAGGGAAGAGGGATCTTGTGCATTGAGTCACCAGTGCAGTTGACAGTCGTGGTGGGAAGTGACAGCAGGTGATTTTGCTGGCAGGTGGGTGGCACCTAGGAAATAAAGCCCTGCCTGGTGCTAGCTCATCTTTTTGGAGCAGCTGTGTATCACCCCTGATCCTTGTGCCAGAGAAAGGCCACATGACATATGGTGCACCTCTTCGCGTGTGGACGAACTGGTGTGCAGAACTCAGTTCTCTGAATCTGATGCTGAATGTGTAAGGCTTGACAGGCTAAAATTTTAAAATTTTGGTCTTTAAGTCGAAGAAGTAGTAGTATGTATGATGACAAGTATAAGATGTGCAAAAAAAAAAAAGTTATTTCAGAGGTTTGTATTCTGATGTAATTAGTAGGTATTGTGATTAGGCTACTGATTCCTAGCTGTGCTGCTGACACAGGAGATTGTTTCAAGCAAGTCACTTCCTGTAGCAGGTACAATGCCTATTGCTAGTTTTTCCTGTTGCTTCAGGATTAATGTGGCAATCCTCGTTAATGGAAAATGCCATGTGCTGCTTCAGTGTCCATGCTGACCTCTTGTGGCAATTGTGGGACAGTGTGCTATTCCCTGGGCACTCCCGTTGTTTGGTGGATGACCAGCTTAAATGTTAGTTTTTTCTTTTAGTGTATTTGTGGCATAATAGGCAAATTTGGGTTGAGAAGAAAGTGCATAAGCTAGATGTTTCTGCTAAAGCAGTTGGTGAAGAAAGGATTAGGGATGTTCTTAGGATTTATAATCCACATATATGAATGACACAGTTCACAGCTTGTAGAACTTTGGTTTCATGCTGCTACTAACAAAAGCATAGAGCGATTTGAAAGAATTTCTTTGTGGCTGAACAGGCAGTGAATATATTTTAAAGTGAAAATTTCTATTTCAGAGCATAATGTTGTTGAAGAAAGTGGATTCTCTAGCAAAGCAATTAATGAACAGAAGAGAGACAGGCTTAATTATCTTAATTCTGCTTGCCCAGGTTTCAGACCAGATGGTGTTTGAAATTATGACAGCACTGGCATTTTGTTTTACAGGAGTGAACTATGAAGGTTGGGATAGGGATATGTAAGTAAAAGATGAGGAAGAAGGTTTGGAAGACTCCAGTAAGGGGCCACAAACAGTAAAAATGTTTTGGAGGAAAGTTACAGAGTAATAAAATTTAATTCTAATTACCTAATAATAAGGCAATGTTAAGGTTGAGATACACTGATGGTTGTCATGATTACAGAATTAAAGAATGGTTTAGATTTGAAGGGACCTTAATAAATATCATCTAGTTCCAACACCGCCCCACCCCTCTCCTTGGGCAGGGATGCCTTTCACTAGACCAGGTTTCTCAGAGCCCCATCCAACCTGGCCTTGAACACTTGCAGGAATGAGGCATCTATAACTTCTCAGGGAAAGCTGTACCAGTTCCTCACCACCCTCACAGTGAAGAATTCCTTTCAAATATCCAATCTAAACCTGCCCTCTTTCAGTTGAAAGACATTCCTCCTTATTCTATCATTACACACTCTTGTAAAAAATCCCTCTTCAGATTTCTTGTGGTCTCTCTTCAGGTACTGAAAGGCAGCAATTAGGTCTGCCTGGAGCTCTCTCTAGGCTGAAATCTCAGCCAACTCTCCCACCCTTTCCTTGCAGGAGAGACGTTCCATCCCTCTGATCATCCTGGTGGCTCTCCTCTGGACTCACTGCATCAACAAATGTGCAAAGGCTGTTTCATTTCAGCTGTAAAATTGTTCACAGCCTCCTCCTAGAGCAGAACAAGGGTTTGTGTATAAAGATGATCTGGGATGCTTAAAATCTGTTCTACAGATTTTAAGTGAAAAACTTACATGGCAAAAGAAAGTATGGTACTCTAACCGCTTTTAAATTAGGAGTTCATTTGTCAGCACTGGGATGGTATACTTGTGAGTAATGTTGATAGGCTGGTAAAAGTTGTTAGTGCAGAAAAAATGTTTACTGAAAGTATCTTATGTATTGGACCTGTAAGAATTGTTCCTTTTCATAAGTATTTTACCACATTAACTTAAGCTTGTGTCTTGTTGTTCTGTCAAACTATGAAAATGGTGTACAGACCAGAACTTGGCTGTGTGTGCTGGACTCTTCTGAATCACCCTGCCCCAAGACTGATTTAGCCATGAGTCCTGATAGCTACACCTCACATGTCTGAGTCATGTGGCATATAATTTCCAGATAAATTATGTGGTTATTGCAGAGCCTAGGTCTGATCATGATACTACTGTGAGCCCAGTTGTCCATGAGCTGGAGACGTGTGGAGCAGTGGATAAGGGTAAATGGCACAGGGAAAAGTACAAGTACACTGCCATGTTGTCCTCTTTAGTCTGTTCTTGCACTTGGGAAAGGCTTTTCCTGGTGTTTGAGCTTTGCCAGCACAATTTGTGTGCAGGGAGCGTTTGGTGACGTAGAGCCGATTGCGTACTCTGGCAGGGCACTCCTAGTCTAGACACCTCTATCTTCATTTAAATACTGGAGGTGTAAGTCACCTGGAAGAAGAAGAGCAGTAATCTTGAAAACCAGTCACAAAGCCATCATAGCCCACTTTTGCAGTGCTGGAAGTACTCATCACCATGGTATTGTCTGATTGGCATATAAAGCCTATAAGTAGTATGTTTAGGTTTTTGTTATTGTGACTCTTTACCACAGCAGGAAAAAGAAGTCTGCAAGGCTTGTGGTTTGGAATGGAAAAGAGAGAAGCCTATTCTGAAACCACTAGATAATCAGATTTTAAAATATCTTTTTAATTGTTCCAGCCCTAAAGCTGGTTTGGGGCACTATGGGACCAATTAGGTTATTTAAACCACAGTTTCTGATCTCTATCAATTATTCTTACAGCTTGAACAGCCCAAGCCTTTAGGAAGGTCATTTTGTTTAGGTATCTGTGGCTCCATCACCGCCCACAGGTGTGGTTACATCATTAAGGGGGTGCTTCAGTAATGACACAGTTTCTGCTTAAACTGGAGTTCAAATCTTTAACTAGGAGAGGAAAAAATTGTTGTGTCTTCCCCTAAATTTTTTTATTTTTTTTTTCCAAGATAGACTAAAATAGACCTGGAAGACCTATTGAATTTTGCCTCCATGCACAGCAAAGTATTTTCTATACCAAACTTGTGGTTGCTTCATTGAATTTATAGTACAGACTTTAGGGTATGGGGGTCTTTGTCCTGTGAATTGAAATTGTTGTAGAGATGTTTTGGCTCATGACGGTAGGTTTTGTTATAGAAATAATGCATTGGTAGATCAGCTGATACGGTTTGAGGAAAACAAGAGAGATGATCTGAAAGGTCTGCATATGCAAAAGCTTGTTTACTTTTTTCATTTTTATCAGCTGACCTTATAAAAGGTAAAACGTCTCTTTATAAGCATTCTGTTTAATCCTTAGACCAACTTAGAGATGACACCACTATTTCTTGACTGGTGATTCTTACAAGTTAGGATGGCAATTATATTGATGAGAAATATGGCTTAAGGTAGGAAATTTTCAGTGAGGCAAAACTTCTGTGTTTTCTTCCTTGATCTGAGGTGTTTAAACAGCAGGTATTGCAAGAAGTCTGGGTAAGTATGTCTCAATACACTTTGCTTGATGCAAAAAGATTTACTGAGGCATCTCCAACAAGCACCTGATTTTTCCATTTAAAGCATTTAATTGCATAACTGCACAGGGTGCTGATGAAATCATTGTCTTAGTTGCACTTTAAAACCCTAACAGGTAATTGTTTTGGTTTATAAACAAAGCCCAGTTGAAAAATGTTTCACTATTCACCATGAATATGTTGTACACACACACACATATATATATATGTATGAAAAAAAATTACATGCATGTGTAGAGAGGCAATATAAATATAATTGTACTCAAAGTAGTAGAAATTGGACAAATACTTCATGTGTATTTTTAAATCTATAGTTCTTTATTTTCCAAGCATAGGATAATCTGCTGTGAAATTGTTTTGCCAGTTTGTCCTTTGTCCTGCATCAGATGTGTGGCCAGTGGGGAAGAGAGATTAGGCAGCTATCTGCTTTCCTGTCCAAGAGCTCTGTTTCCTTTGAAGGTGTTGATTTCCCTTCTGTAAAAGGGGAATGGGCCAGTGCTTCTGCTTTTCCACTGCCAGCATACACAGCTTGGGAACAAATTACAGCCCCCAGGGAAGCAGCCTCTTACCATTCTAGATTAGGAACAGATTGCTTCCCTCTGAAACAATAGGAGAAGCAAAGCAGAAATTCTCTCTTGTTTGTCCTCTACTTGACACAGTGTGTTCTTGAGACAGCCCATTCATAAGGGTCAGAGTGCCTCCTCATTCAGATTTGCGGTTGTATTGTTTTAAGTAATGGTAGTGCTTTCCATAAAACTAGAAAGTACTGCAGTGTTTTAGATTTTCGTTTTTAGATGCTCTTGTTCAGTAGTTAACGAATGAAACTCTTGAAAGTCGTCTGTGGAGAGTGGCTCCACTTCACTGCCCTGTTTTCCAGATAGCCAGATGACGGAGAGAAAAGAAGAATTGGTGGGAACAGAAAAGCACTGTGAGCAACTTCCTAAACAGGAAAGATCAGATGTACAAAGCCAAGATCGTGCTAGTACTAGTCCGGTGCTACCAGAGTCTGCCAAATTTGCAGCACTGTAAGGCCAGTTTACTTTACAATTTTGTACTTCAAAGATATGATGTAAGCTGTTTTGTTTCACTGAGTAGAAATGACATAAACTTTTAATTAACCTCTCTTTCTTTTTGTTTTATTGAAAACAAGAAAAAAGTTCCTCATAGTAGTTTTGAAACATTTTTGTGTCAAGTTACCAGGGCAGCAGGCAAAGGCAGATAATCTACCGGGTAACTTCTCAGCAAGACAGTTCTGTCTTGCAAGTAATAAGTGGACCTGAGGCGTCTGTGCAAGATGAGCTCTCGGTGGATGCCATGCACGTGTTCATAGATGAAAACGGTGAGTTTATCTAGTTGGGATATTTGCAATGCATGAGGAAATTTCTGAACACTTCAGATGTCCTGGAAGGATATGTCTCTTGTCTGTTACTGGTTGCATGTTTTTCTGTGTGTGTGTGTAAAAAAAAGGGCTTGGTAATTTAAAGTCAGATATGCAATAAATAGAGTTTTCCAAATCCACCAATGACCATCACAGACCTGAGCCTTACACAGTGCCTGAAGTTTATCTTCCAAACATCATCCTCAAAAGATGCTGACTAGGCCAGAAGACAACTTCTGTCCTGTCAGAAGAACCCCTGGTGTTTTCTTCTTGACTAGAAGCTTTGCACTGACCTGGCTGGGCAAAATATGGCTCCTTTTTACAATTTTGTTCTTCAGCTGGCTCAGACTGACCTCTTGGTATGATGGTGCTTGTTGTATTTGGAGTTGTGATCTGCTACTCCTTTAAAGAAAATTAATGAGTGACTTAGTCTTGCCCCATGCATATAGCTGGAATGCCACTGCTCTGAAGCTATTCTTGGAGTCTGAAGCTGTAGGATGAGTTTGAGCCCTGTGTAGTGCCCTGTGGGGTACTGGCTCATACCTCTGAAAGACAGCTGTGCCAAAAGCCCTATTTCCTTTAAAGTTACCTTCAAAACCAGCATGGAGTGAGTGCTCATGGTACTGGGTCTGTGACCCTGGAGATACTTTGGTTTTCTGCCTGTTCCTCCTGGTCCTGCTTGCAGCCTGCAGCTACTGCTGTGCTGTGGCCAGAAGGGCAGCAGCTGCCAGAGGTGACGCAGCCTCTGGGTCAGCCAGCACCCACCCTTGGCTTTGTGCTGCCTCTGCAAACAGGGAGGAGCTGTGGCTTCACTTCTAGCAGAACTTTTTGATGCTTTGTAACTCCTGACTCACCTTTGAATGGAAAGAGGGAAATCTGATTTCACATTTTATGGTGAACTTACATTAATCAATGTGCTTTGCATTTAATTTACATGCCTGTGAAATTATCACTGTGACTTCTGTGTTTCGATTTTTCTCAGGTTTTCAGTTGTTCAAATGCTAATTTGCTTTCCGAAATCTAAAATGAGCCTAACGCACAGACTGAAAAATATATATTTATAAATATGCCTGACATAGAATGTGTGTTCTATAAATTTTTTGTGTACACAAATGATTGCATCACTGAACTGACATTTTTTCCCTCTGTGTTTTCTAAAGGGGAAATCAGGTCCTGCTACTTAAAAGCTGGCTGTCAGAAGGAAGGAAATTTTAGACATCAGCTATCAAATTGTGATTGTATGTCAAATGCTCAGTAAGTAAGCCCTTATTTTTAGAAACGTTGAAAGTTTTCATTGCTGGAAACTATGAAACTGTAGCTGTGAAAGATACATATGAAGGGGAGTAGTGGTGAATAAATGTGCTAACCTTTTCTAGAGAAGTCAAAGCAGGAAAATTTTTTGCTTTCTGCTAAAGCACTGCCAGCTTTATAAGAATATAGGAAAGAAAAAGTGAAAATGAAAATCAGAACTATGCACTTGGCTTTATTTATTTTTTGGGAATAGCCGAAGTCAAATGTAGCTATTATAAATGAAATTGTAACCAAAGTAAGTGGGACTGTTCTATCAGCCTTGTATTGTTTGCTTCCCATACCTGTTGCATTTTTTACAAATTTTTAGTGCAGTGTCTGTATCAGTGATTGACCTGTGGATTCTAGCAGCAGAGCCCTTTCACCTTGCATTATATCTCTAATGATAATTTGCTGCCCCAATGAGGAGCTGATCCAAACAATTTTCTTTCTTTAAAAGTTCTTTTTGGAGTGATCCATATAAATCCTGTAATTATCACTATGGTTTCCACACTCTTTCATGTGATCTGTTGTTTGCATATCTGAAAAAAGAATTGTAGCTATTCGTAAGTATTTTAATGGAATAATTTTGGTTTTTGTACTGCTTTAGAGCATTTGCAGAAGTTGAGTGAGGGAGTGAGAATGGTCTTTTTTTTAATAGCAAATATTGATCTTCAAGTGTTTGGCTTTCAGTGGAGGCTTTTGAAAAACTTGGGACCGTGTTAAAAACAGCGTTAACATTTTAGATAGAATACTAGTATGAGAGATGTGAGAATAATGCTTTTATTTGTCAGTGGGCAAAGAGTAAAAAAATAAGAAAAAATTGAATAGTAGAAATGTTCTGTCTGTCTTTAGCAAAATAGCCACCCCCCCACACCCATCCTGGTGGAGTTCAGTTTTGACCTAAAAAAATGAAACATTTTACTTGGGTTCTATTTATTTCTTGCAACTCTCTTTGTTTCACCTTGCACAGAGCACTCTCCTGCTCCCCCTTCCTCTAACTATGAATTTGAATCTGTCCTAAATTCAGAAATAGTTTTCTAGCCCTTGACTTTTTTTTAATCAAAGGAGGGACCATCTTCCTTCTCATGTAAGAAGTCATGCTGAATCTGCCTTTGCTAGATGCTTATGTGAGACCTCACCTTAAGAGAGGATGTTTATTTTTAAGGGGTCAACAACTGTTAACAAAAGCAAGTGCAGATATCCTTTACAGGCATTTAAATGCATGCAATTTCTTAAGATGAGCAGCTTTGCTGGAAGTCTCAGAGTAAAGTGATAGTTCAGACCAGGGAATGGAACAGATCATAAAAGAGGAGTGGGTTCCCAGGACTTTCTCTGTGGGAGTCAATGGGAAGCCGGAACACGAGCTTTTCCTTGAAAAGAGCAGCATGAAGGAAAGTGCAAAGCAGGAGTTAATATGAAAAATAAGGAAAGGGGACAAGGAAGCTTGAAGTATGCTTAAGCTGTTTTTTGCAGGGGCAATTTTAATGTCTAGGCCAGAAAGATTAGTGAGAGCTGTTTGTTCAGTGGGCAGTTTCTACCATCTGTGAGTAGTTTAAAGGGTAGCACAGGAAGGAAGGAGTTTTTGTTTTTTCTTCAGGTGTTCACCATCAAGTAGTTTTGTATTTAGACAATATAGAGCACTTACAGCATATGGAAAGTGGAGGAGCAAACCTGCTTTAAGGACAGTACAGGCATGATGCATCTTGCCCTCTCCCCTGTCCCCATCTGCAGACTTGCTCATCAGTTGTGTCAGGTTGCTTTCTTTTTTGCTAAAGATAAACCAAATGATCAGTGAAGGAAAGGTTATTAGTGAAGAAAAAGGCAAATAGGATAAAATGAAGCACAAGGTGTAATCAATGAATGCTTCACTTAATCTATTCTGTGTGTCTGTCTGGAGAGGATCCTTGACAAAAATTATTCACTTGAGGGTGGGCCCTCTCTGGTGGAGATGCTCATCGTAAGAATAATTCATACCAACAGGAGATGCTGCTGTTATGGAATGTTATTAGAAAAGAGACATAGAAAGAGACCTCTGAGATGAGCATGACTTATCTACCAGTCCATGAAAAAGTTAACTAAGGAGAAGACAATGATAATGACAGTACAGCTTCATGAGCAGTTGAAATGGTGCAGAAACAACCAATAGCTTTAGGCCTGGTGTCTGAATTCATTAATGAGCCATCCAAATATTTCACAAGTCAAGAGATGCAGGAGAAAATTAAAGCCTAGCCAAAAGAGGTGTCATCCTCCTTTCATAGGAGGGGGTGGGTTTTTGGTCTCATGGAGCCCAGATTTCAGAATTTAGAATAAGCACAGAGAACAATACAAAGGATTGCAGTAGATGTGTATGAGCTCTTTAAACACTTATCACCAATTATGCTTGCTTTATACTGTTAAGATTAAGCAGCTCCTAAGGGGAAAATGTCAAACTGAGTTGAGCAAGTGGAGTAACCATGTGGATTAGAATGGACTGTGCCGTGATGTGCTTCTTTATGAGGAGAATTGACTCAGGACAGAACATGACAAGAGGCCTCTTGCTTTGTGGATGTTGTTGGGAGAGGCAGCAGACCTGTTGCTGGTGTCTAGGAGCTGTGATGCTTCTGGGATGCTCCAGTTGTGAAAGGGGAAGGAATTTTGACTGGAGAGGGTATGAACTGTGGCTGGTTTGTCGAGAGTAAAGTAATTGCCTTATGAATTGGCCATAGGTAACTATCTTTTAACAGTGTTATGCTGAAGATGTTTAAATATTACTCAAAAAAAGTTCTTAAAGCCTTGAGGCAAACTAATTAACATTTTATGATCTTCAATTCAAATTCCAACTTTCTGTCTATTGAGTCCTAATATCGTCTTCTCCATTTGTAGGCTTAAGCATTTCACATCAGATTATTAGGAACTGAAATTAAAGTAGTATCCTATAGCCCATTTTATCTTCTTGGCATAGCACCTGAAATTAATTTCTCACAAATAATTCACTGTCACAGAAGTGAGGATGTGTTACGATTTTATTTTTCTTCTTTGTTTTTGTGTGCTTCCTGCTTTTCATTTGCTTAGGAAAGGCTGGATGGGCAACAATGGATTGCAATGTGCCAGAGAAAGCAGATGTCCAAACCTGGAGGAGTCTGTGATTTCTTCCTTCAGACACTCCTTGACATTGCAGGCAATACTGTTAAAAGGAATAGACTTTGTCTTGTCATCTCTTTCTGCTTCTGCAGTATTGTGAGATGATCTTTGGAGTATTCTTCAGTTTATCAATATTAATATATATATTCCATCAGTTTCTACTTTTTTTCTTTGTGTGGTTTTGGTTTTTTAGCTTAATTGTTGGCTTTTTCAACTATAGTAGTTGTTCCTAATATTGCGTGTACCTGAAGTCCTTGTCCTGGGAAATTTACAGAGCTTCTTAAGTGTAGTATAAGTACTTTCTTATTAATAATTTCCAAAATTATCCCTTAATTCTATTAAAGGTTACTGAGAATTAGAATTTTTTCAGATTGTTTTTGTACTTGGTTTTTGCCAAATTGTCTCTCACTTGTCTAACAGTGCAGCTTTTAAAATATTTGAAGACCTAGCCAAGTTAAATCTTGAGGAGGTTTTTATGTTGTAATTATCACCAAAAGTAGGTAATTCCTTTTCCATCATAATCCCCACTTTGGTGGGTGATTCTTGTCACTGAGATTGGAAAATTATTTAAACATTGGCAGGACTAATCGAGTCCCCAGTTATTGTCAGTGTAATTACCCTGACCCCACTTTTGTTTGTTGGCTTGCCAGCAACACCTCTGCCAGCAGTCCTCATGGAATGGGTTCCCTGCTGAGCTAATTGCATCTAAATTTGATGCTCCCATTACTGTGCCAAGTTCACCTCTAGCCATAAATTGCTTTGTTATAGGCTTTGACAAAAGTAAAAACTCTATTCCCAGCTCATAGATTATGTCAGAAATTAGTACAAAAAGACCATTTGAATCTATTCTGAAGTGAGCCACCAAGGCATGTGATGGAGCCTGGCATTCCTGGAGGTGGCTGAACAGAACACCTGCTTACCCTGAGTCTTGGTGATGTGGGGAGACAATGCCATCACTCCAAACATCCTCTTTTCTTCCTCCTTCACCTAGATTTATATGCTGAGTGCCACATTGTAGGGAATGTCCCTCTGGTCAGTCGGGGTCAGCTGTCCTGGCTTTGTCTCCTCTCAGCTGCTTCTGCACCTCCAGTCTCCTCACTGATGGGGTGCTGTGAGGAGCAGAAAAAGCCTTTGGGGCTCTGTGCAAGGGCTGCTCAGAAATAGCTAAAACATATCTGTGTTAACAACACCATTTCCAACACAAATCCAAAACATAGCTCCATACCAGCTACTACTAAGAAAAGTAACTCTGCTCCAACCAAAATCAGTACAAACAGAAAGAAGGATTACCCAGCTCTTAGCAAAAAGCATCTTTATCTTAGATGCAGATTCTCCTTGCTGTGTGACACTTGAGCTTTCATTTGGAATAAATTATATATAAAATTCAACTTGCTCTATACCTTTAAAAAAATTATTCGAGTTTGAGCCTTATCCTGCTTTCTTGGTCATGTATGTTCTAATTTACCTGTAAAATTATTAAAATAGCACTTTTTGTAGGATAAAATTATATTTATGTGTGTTTCATTACTAAATGTGGTTCAACCATACCAGTACAATCATGCATTCATATTGCATTTTCCAGACATGTTCTGTCTGAGCGGTTGATCCTCTGAACTCCTCACTTTTTTTAGATGAAGCTCTGACACTGAAACCAG
>VYZP01020506.1:0-57507 GCA_013400635.1 Hypocryptadius cinnamomeus
GGCGCTGGCTCTTCCCGCGGTCCCGCAGCCCGGCCGTCCCCGTCCCTCGGAGCTGGACATCGGCTGCAGCTTCCTGGGGACACCCGGCGGTTTTTGAGAGCTCTGGGTGCGGAACGCGGCTCGGGCTGCTGTGTTAGGATCCCTCCAGAAGGCTGAGCAGGACAGGACGGGGGATACTCGTGTAAGAAACCCCCCTCCACCTGCCCCAAACCCCCGCGGGCACCGATCCGCCCCTCTGCTCCCGGGAGAGGCCGGGAATGGGAGAGGAGCTGCAAAGGAGGGTGGAAAAGGTGAAGGGTTTTTCCATTCCCTCCCTCGGCCGCTGCCCCCGAGGCTCGGCGTCACTCAGCAGGTAGCTGGGGCAGCCCGGGGTCCCGGCCGGCCCCGGGGGATGCAGCTGTCTGGGAGCCGCTCGCTGCCGTGATTTATGCAGCTCAGCCCCATAAATTACCGGGACGGAGCCCGCGGGAGCCATCGCTCACAGCGACGTCCAGAGCTCGCTGCCAGAACCTGAAACACTTCCAGCCGTTAATTGAAGAGGTGGGGGGGGAAAAAAAAAATGGGAGAGGGGGGAGAAATTAGTGCCCGGGGAGTTGGGATTAAACCGCGGCTCTAACGAGGGTCGCCCACGTCCCGCTCCCAGGATCCCAGCGCTTCCTGTGGGCAAGAGCCCAGCATGGGGGGCAGGGAGGGGAATTTCTGAGCCCACGGGCAGTGACACTCCGTCCCGGTCCCCAGGGTGACGTCTCCGTAGTGAACTGGGACACGCTGCATCCGAAGGGAATCTGAGGGTGAGTTCCAGGTGAGTGATGCTGAGCTGTGAGGGCAAGGGCTGCCACCAGCCTGCACCCTCCCTGCCAGCACCCATCCCTTTTTGTCCCAAATTCAGGGCTGGCCAAACCCTGTCCCAGGCACCAGGGCCCCCACATTGGCTGCCATTCACCAGGGGACCAGGGTTATGGGGTGAAACCCCAAGAGCCCAAGTGGGAGGGATGGCACTGCTCGGGGTGCCCTGCTCAGCTCAGGGGGTGCCAGCGGGACACCCCAGGATCAGCAGCCGGCCTGGGGAAGCCCATCACGATGCTTTGCTGTACCGGGAGGTTGTGCAAGAGGCTGTGGCTGTGAGAAAGGAGAAGTGAAAGTGTGAAGCGAGAGGCGGCTCCCCCCGCGCCAAGGGGGGTACCCCATGCTGCACCCCAAGCCCAGCAGCTTTTTCAGATACGGCTGGAGGGATAAAGCCGGGGGAAACGTGGCTCTGCCTCCCCCTCCTCCTCCTCCTCATCCCAAACCACCACAAGCCCCCAGCCCACCCCGAGCCACCGCCACCGCACATCTGGGCGCCAGCGCTGCGCGCCCCTCCCGCTCTCCGCTCTCCCCCCTCACCAGCAAATTGCGCCCGTCTGCCTTCCCTCCCTGCTCCCCAGAACCTTTTCCCCCATCATCTCCACTCATCGGACACGACGTTCCACCCTCTGCACCCCAAAACGACACCTCCCTCTCCAGCCTTCCCAACCGATGGGCCCCACCCCGCTCTGCGTATCACATCCATCCCCCGGGTGGGGCGGCAAGCGAAACCCCTCCACTCTACCGTTCCCCAGCCCCGTCCGCCCCGTCGGGTCCCACCTGCGCGGGGAGGAGCCGCCGGTACCGGGCGGGGTGGAGCGCACCGGGAGCCGCTAGATGGCGCCCTACGAGCGGTACCGACGGGGGGGACACATCGCCCTTCGCCCGGGGACACCCCGGGTCCCCCCCGCTTCGGGGCTCCCGGCCCCACCCGGGCTGTCCCCGGGCAAGCGGCGATGTCCTAAGGATAGAGACCCCCGAGGGGGCGGTCGGGGCGCGGCAGGAGAAGACCGGGAGGAGGGAAAAACCGGGCTGGGAGGAGGAGGAGGAGACCGGGATGGGGAGGGAGGGGTGTGTAAAGGGGGGGCCCGGCTTGTCGGTGCCCCGCCCGGGGATGGGAGGAGGAAAACCTCCCGCCGTCCCTTTAACAGCCAGCGGCGCTGCTCGGAGTTCAGGCCGGGGTCAGGGGGAGTTCGCAGCCCGGGTTTCACCTCCGAGCTGGCGGCGTCGGGAACCCCGAGGAACCGCTGCTGCTTCTTCCACAACCACCTCCTCCTCCTCTTCCTCCTTCTCCCGTTCCGTAGGACCGGCCGGGAGCGCGGGGTATGGAGGAAGAGAAGCAGCAGAGGAAGAGGAGGGTGGAGGGGAGCAGCAACCGGCGGCGGCCCCCCCGGGGCTGAGCCATGAGAGTTCACCGAGACCTCAGCTGGCTGGCGGAGGCCACCGGACGCCCAGGTAAAGGAGGGGGGAAACACCCCGAAATACGGGGGAAATCAGCCGAAAAAGCAGCTCCGCGGGCGCTTGGCTTTACGCACCTGGGCGGGGGGCACCGGCACCGGGACGGAGGCGGGGAGGGGAGGTCCCGCTCCCCCCCACACCCCCAACCGTCCCCCCGCTCACCTCGAGGTGGGGAGAGGAAACGGGGGCGGGGGGCACCCGGGAGGTCCGGCCGGCCGCCTCCCGGGACCGGGGCGCATAAGAAGCGGGGAGGCGCGGCGGGGAGCGGGACAGCGGCGGGGNCACGGCGCTGACGGGGCGGCCGGTGTGTTGCAGGGCGGCGGGCGAGGAGCGGGATGCTGGACGCCATGGAGGTGCCGAGCCACTCGCGGCAGCTGCTGCTGCAGCTGAACACGCAGCGCACCAAGGGCTTCCTGTGCGACGTGATCATCGTGGTGCAGAACGCGCTTTTCCGCGCGCACAAGAACATCCTGGCCGCCAGCAGCGCCTACCTCAAGTCGCTGGTGGTCCACGACAACCTGCTCAACCTGGACCATGAGATGGTGAGCCCCGGCATCTTCCGCCTCATCCTCGACTTCATCTACACCGGCCGCCTGGCCGAGTGCGAGCCGGGCAGCGAGCAGAGCCTGGGTGCTGTGCTGGCTGCCGCCAGCTACCTCCAGATCCCCGGCTTGGTGGCCCTTTGCAAGAAGAAGCTGAAGCGCAGCGGCAAGTACTGCCACCTGCGCGGGGGCTACGCGCCCTACAAGCTGGGCCGCGGGCTGCGGGCCGCCACGCCGGTCATCCAGGCTTGCTACTCGGGGACGCCACGGCCCGTGGACCTGCCGCCCGTGGAGCCGGCGG
Organism: Hypocryptadius cinnamomeus; assembly: GCA_013400635.1. Lineage (NCBI taxonomy): Eukaryota > Metazoa > Chordata > Aves > Passeriformes > Zosteropidae > Hypocryptadius > Hypocryptadius cinnamomeus. Next base: position 3,145 of record VYZP01020506.1, read on the forward strand.
CGCCGCTCAACACTCAGTGCGGGGAGCTGTACGCCTCGGCCGCCCAGGGCGCCCCGCTGCACCCCCACGGGCTGTGCCCGCCCGAGCGCCACTGCTCGCCGCCCTGCGGCCTCGACCTCTCCAAGAAGAGCCCCACCGGCCCCTCTGCCCAGCTCCTGCCCACCGACCGCCTGCTGCCCAGCGAGCCCCGCGAGCCCTCGCTGCCCCCACGGCACGACAGCCCCCCCGTCAGCGCCGGCCTCCTGGGCAGCCACGCCGCTGCCTACAAGGACTCCCCGCCGGGCGGTGAGCCGGGGGGGCACCCCCACGCCCCCGACCCCTTCCGCAGCACGCCGCCCTGCGCCGAGCCCCCGCTGCCCCGCGCTGACGGGCGAGAGCTGATGTACCGCTGGATGAAGCACGAGCCCCTGGGCCCCTACCTGGACGAGGGGGAGGCGGAGAAGGAGCTGGAGCGGGAGGAGAAGGCCGAATCGCCGCCTGCGGCACCGCAGCCCCGCTACCCCAGCGTGGAGAGCAACGACCTGGAGCCTGATAACAGCACGAGCGAGGAAACGGGCAGCAGCGAGGGCCCCTCGCCCGGCGACGCGCTGGACCGCTACTGCAACCACCTGGGCTACGAGCCCGAGAGCCTGGGCGACAACCTGTACGTCTGCATCCCCTGTGGCAAGGGCTTCCCCAGCTCCGAGCAGCTCAACGCCCACGTGGAGGCCCACAACGAAGAGGAGCTCTATCACAAGGCGGCGGCCGAGCAGGCCGTGCCCTTCCTGGACAAAGGCGGCCCAGGGCTGGGTGACATCTTGCGGCCTTACCGCTGCTCCTCCTGCGACAAGTCCTACAAGGACCCGGCCACGCTGCGACAGCACGAGAAGACGCACTGGCTGACGCGCCCCTACCCCTGCACCATCTGCGGCAAGAAGTTCACGCAGCGCGGCACCATGACCCGCCACATGCGCAGCCACCTCGGCCTGAAGCCCTTCGCCTGCGACGCCTGCGGGATGCGCTTCACCCGCCAGTACCGCCTGACCGAGCACATGCGCATCCACTCGGGCGAGAAGCCCTACGAGTGCCAGGTGTGCGGCGGGAAGTTTGCCCAGCAGCGCAACCTCATCAGCCACATGAAGATGCACGCGGCCGGCCCCGACGGCAAAGCCAAGCTGGACTTCCCCGACAGCGTCTACGCCATGGCCCGCCTCACCGCCGACCAGCTGGGGCTCAAGCAGGAGAAGGCGGCCGAGCTGCTGTCCCACACCTCGCACTTCCTCAGCGACCCCAAGGCCATGGAGAGCCTCTACCCCCTGGCCAAGTTCACGGCTGAGCACCTGGGGCTGAGCCAGGACAAGGCGGCCGAGGTGCTGGCGCAGACTCCACACCTCCACACCGAGGCCGCCCGGACCATAGAGCGATACTCGCCCCCCTAGCACCGGCCTGGCCGGGGGGCTGGGGGGGCCGCTGGGCTCCCCTCGCTGCCCCGTGTGGAGCTGGGGGGGGCGAGAGGTGATGGGTGCTCGTCCCCAGGCGCTGCCGACGGTCCCGGAGAACTCGCTCGTAGCGAAGGTCCCGTGAGAGCTGCTCCGGGATGGATGGACGGCGTGTCCCTCGACCAGCGCCCCGGCTTGCCCGGGAGAAGCCGATAAATCAGGGACTGACCCCGCGGCACCTCCGCCCCTTGCCGTGGGGGGTTCCGGGACCCCGGCACCGGGCGGCAGCGACGCACAAGCTGTGAGGCCGGGCTGCGCCCCGAGGCTTTGGAGGACATGAGCCCGCTCCTTACCTCAGGGCTGCCCCCGGGCGAGGGGACGCCCTCGGCAGCCGCCGCGTCGCTCCGGCCCCACGGTGGGACCCGCCGGCGCTCGGCATTGCCGCGACGGGACCCGGACTGTGCCTCCCCGACCGCCGCGGCCGTGAGTAGCTCGTCCGTCGGGGCCGCAGCGACGCCTCCGTGCTGAGCGGGAGCGGCCAGCGCTGGGCTGGGGTGTGTGCCGAGCACCCCCCGGGGGCTCGGGGACGGACTGACGGAGAGGGACGGTGGGGTCCGAGCAGCAGGCGCGGGACGGGGGAGCGGCGGTCACGTCCGTGCTGGGGAGGCCGGGGAATCGCGATGCTCCTCGCCACGAAGCAAGCACTGACCTCCCGTCCCGAGCGCAGGGGCTCAGCCGGCTGCTCCCCGTGGTTTTGGGAGGTGGGGTAGGGCCTGTCCCAGACTGAGCCCCTGGGCCCTGCCTCGCCATCAGGGATGCCCGGGGCACCTGGGCCAGCCCCGGGACCCGGAGGATTCGCCCTCGGGCGGCCACTCGCCTTGATTATTTTTTTATTTTTTGCCAAAGACGCCCGTCTCCAGCGCGGCCGGGCCGGGCCGGGGGGTCCATGACAAAGACAAAGCGGTCTCTGGTTTGTCAGCTACAGGAGGTGGGCAGGGGCTGCGGGAGGGGGCCGTGGGGCAGAGCCCGGGGGGTGCATGTGACCTGGGGCCGAGTCCCCCCCCGGGTACCTTCTGCCACCACCGCAGCACCTCTCCCACCTTCTGCTCGGTGTGGGCCAAGTCCCCCCAGCCTGGACCCCCCCGGCCCGTGCCCTGACCCCTCCGTTGGGGCTAATGTGAAGCTTCTCCCCCATCCTGAGCCCCCTCCTCTCCTTTGCACACGAGGCTCCGGGCGGCCGCCAGCAGCGACTGCCCCCGGCCTCGCAGCCACTGTGCCTTAGCCTGAGCTGGCCGCTCCTGCCCAGCTGCCCCCCGAGCCTCCGGGGCTGGCCTGGTCCCCCAGGGCGGGCAGTGTCCCCCGGAGCTGCTGTGGGGTGACTGGCGGTGGTGGCAGCACCCAAAGCACAGCTGGCAGCACCCAGCGGGGCCCCAGCCCCCCCTGTATCACGTCCAATTTGTACACGGGCTTCTCGCCCTTTTTTTTTTCTATAGTCGAAACGGAATGAGCAATAAAGTGACATTAACACGCGTGGTCTCGCGTTCTTCTCTGGGGAGGGGCCTGGCTGGTGCAGGGCTGAAGCTGAGCACGGCTGGGAGTGACCCCAGGGGTCGCCTGTGGGTGCAGAGCTGCAGGGAGGGGACCCAAGGGGCTTTGTTGTGCATCTGGTTAGCCCAGACCCGCTCAGCTGGGGGGCAGCAGCAGATGCAGGTGGGACAGAGCTGTTGTCATCCTTACAATGTGTCCCACTGCTGTCCCTCGCTGGTGTCCCCCACCCCAACCTCAGCAGCAACTCATGGGCTGACAATAAATGACACACCACGCTGCACTGACACATGTTTAATACTAAAAATTATTAAAACCAACTTAACATCCCGAACGCAGGCGCTGCCCCAAGACAAGGGCTCCCAGCAGCCCAGCAGGGATGGCCCCAGGCACTCAAGCTCTGCTCGCCGTTGTGCCACCTGGTCTGGTGTCACCAAAACTGTCCCATGGCTGAGCCTGTGACACATCTGGCAGAGCTGCAGGGCCCTCCAGGCTGGTGGTACCTCGGAAAGGGCCTCGGAAAGCAGCGCTGGGGCAGCGCCGTAAGAAAACAAACACTGAAACACACCCAGCGTGGAGGAGAAGGCAAAGTCTCTGCAAAGCTGGCAGCCAGCACGGCTGTGGGCAAGGAATCGAGGCGTGGGTGCTGTGCTGATGGCTCTGTGTGCCCCACAGCAGCCGTGGGCACCCCAAAGTCTCTGTGCCCGGTGCTCTGGCTGGGCACTGCTCTGGCACAGGTTACCCAGCACAACCCGCGTGTCCATGGCGCTGCCGAGGCTCTCACCCTGCTGCTGGCCCTGCCCCTGGGGCTGGGTGGCTGGCACAGGGGTAGCTGAGCTTCCTGATGCAGACTCTGGGTCCGAGCCACCCACACAGGAAAGGAAAACGCTGGGCTCTGTCCTGCTGCTTCCTCTGCCACCTCTGACACTTCCCTCCCACGGCTGCGGCGCCCCAGCGGGGACCAGGGGTGGCCTTGGGGCTGCTCCCACCCTCGGCTCATGGGACTGGGACTTGACAGAGCTCCAGGGGCTCTGGTTCAGGGGTTAATGCTCCCTCTTAGCTTCTGTATCTGGTGTGTCACTGGGGATGGGACACTTGGTGATGGGACAACGTGGGGTGTGGAAGGCTTAGCAGCACCCCAACCCCAAATCCAAGCGCAAAATGACCCAGGGACGAGGCAATGGCTCCATCCATGGACCCTCTCAGCTAGCAAATAGAGGGGCTGAGCATTTCTGTGGCTCTTTCTGACTCTGCAACCATAGGCAGAAGCCAGATCCCACATGAAGAGGGGCCTGTGGCAATGTGAGGACACACGGTACCCATGGGACAGCCGGTCCTGGGGTCCCTGGAGAATTTTGTTAGCCTCACGCTGAGTCTTAGGTCAAAAGCGTGCCTCAAGGTAGCAGGGTAGGACTGAGGGGTTTGGGGGAGAAGGGAAGGGGCAAGTAACAGCTGGGGTGGGCAGGGGATCGGGACAAAGCAGGTGTGGGGGTGTTCAAAGCCTCCCCCAGCAAAGCAGGCAGGGCACACACCTGAAAACTAACCTACACCGAAAAAATGAAACTCAACAAGCAAACCCCGCACCACGGAGAGGACAAACCCCTCTGCAAGCAGCGCTCCTGCATGGGGCAGCACACGGTGGGGAAGGGGATGGGGACCTGGGGCTGTCTGGCCATGCAGAACAAACAGGCTGGGGCAGGGGGAAACCTGCCCTTGAAATCCATGGCCTCTCCAAGGGGTACAGGCTGGGCTAAACAATCCCAAAGTCTGTGCCGGCGTGTCCCCAATCTCTGCCCTATGCAGCCTCCAAACCCAAAGAGCCACCAAGGCATGACTCGAGCTCTCTGCACCCAAGCAAACCAAGCAAAAGGCTGGTGATCCAGCACAGGGCTCACCCAAAGCTTCCCTCGCCAGCGGGGCTCTCCAGCTCCGCGCTGGCACTGCCCAAAGGCTGGCGGGACCCTCAACGGCCCAGCCTCCACGTGAACCATCCACAGCAATGACCTTCCCAGCTGCTCTGCCCTCGGGGGGCCCTTCTCAGCACGGCCATTCTGGGGTGGGTTGAAGACGTGGCGTTTATTGTTCGTGGTGGGCTGGCGGCGGTGGCGGCGCGGCGAGGCCGCCGCTGGAGCCGGGCTCCCACCGTCAGGGGCTGCGTGACTCGCTCAGGGGCCCTGGGCCCCGCTTGGCCTCCTCAGCCCTCCTGAGCCCACTTGAGGAAGGTGGGGATGTCCCGCACCGGCACGTTGCGGGTCAGCGCTTTGACTCGCAGGTTCCGGTCGTCCGTCAGCAAAACCACTTCCCTGAGCAAACGGATGGGATCATCTGCAAGGAGACACACACATGGAGCACAGTGAAGCTCAGACCTGCCCCAGGCCTTCCACCCATCCCATGGTGTGCTCCCCTACCCTCCCTGCTCCTGGCTCTCAACTCCCTGCTCCTTGCCAAGCTCCCTGGTGGGCCTCGGACACAGCCCTGCATCCCGAAGGCCATCTGCTCCCCTCTCTGTGCTGCCCAGGGATGATTTGTGACCACTGCCCACTGCCCACAGGGGTGGTGGACTGGCCACAGGCTGGGAAGAGGAGGTCCCTGCCTGACCCAGGCCAGGAAGACGGCCTGAGACCCTGGCTCCAGCAGGAAGCTGGTGCTATTATTCTGTTGATCTCATTATAAGATCTAAAGCCACCCCTTATTTTTTGTGGAGCTTTTTTGGAGTCGCCACTGACACCGAGGCGTTTCTGGCTGGGGCTCAGACAGACACTGAGAGTTGATGCCTGAGAAAGAACCGAAGGGATCTTGCCCCCAGATGGATGAGCTGCCCCGCACGCAACGCGCCGGGCTGGGATGTGGGAGCCACGCTTACGTGTGTGCGAGGCAGGGGAAGCATATGGGGTATGTGTAAGCAGCTGGGTCCTGTGACCAGAGTACTGTTCCTATGAGCACAGGAAACACAGTGCCTCCGAGCCAGGACGGGAATGGAAAAAACAGAGTTTATGGGAGCCCAACATGGGCCCAGATTGGCTGCGCAGGGAGCAGCAGGACGAGGGGAAGGGGAGGGTGGCCAGGAACGCGGGCTATGGTCACGGTGTTGGGGCTGGGGATGGCGGGCTGGCCTGTGCTGGAAGGAAGGGAATTGGGGGCTCAGTGGGAAGGCAGGTCTGGGATTGAGAGCTGCCTCAAGTGGGAGCGGGAGGTTTTGCGCGGACACTTTAAGAAATGTGTAACAATAAACATCCTCTGCCCCGCGCTGGTGACGCGCCTCCTTGTTACAAACCAGAGGCTGTCAGCTTGTCAGGCCCCATTCCCCATAATCCACATGATTTCAAAATTCAGCATCATTTGCACATAAACATTTGGTGACGGTTTCTCTGTGAATCTGACAAGTTAAGCTGCTAAGAATTCGTGCTGACAAATGCGGGTTGATTTCTTGGGCAGCTGCTGATGTGATTCCCATCCCTGCCGCCCTGGCAACAGCCTGGAGGCTGTCTGGTCCCAGAACACATGGCTGATGCCAACCAGGAATCCAGAGGAAAAAGAGTCCTGGACAGAAAGCATCAGGGATCATGGGGAGGCGGCATTTTCTGGCCCTTTGTCACCACAAAAAATGGATCTGTGGATGTTTATGGTGTGTTCATCGCAGGCCAGGGCATCCCCAAGGTGCCATGAGGTGACATTTGGCAATGAGGTGGGAGGGCCACAGCCTGGGGCTGACCGGAGGCAGGAGGTGGCACCTCGGTGTTGAAAGAGGCAAAATGCAGGAGGGAACAGATCCAAGGGCCATGAAAGAGAAATGGGAGGAGTCTGTGGAATGCAACAGAGAAGGGACAAAGAGGATGTGAGGATGTCCCACCTTTGTTGGAGGGCATGAAATCCTTGGCCTTGTCATTGCAATAGTGGAGGCAGCAGGACAGAATCAGGTCGTCATTGTTTCCCTGGAAAAGAAAGGGCAAGGTTACCCTTGACAGGGAAAACTTTGCACCCCCACCACCCTGACTGCTGCACTGCCTGGAGACACCCCAACACAGCTCAATGAGAGCAGGGCTGCCCCAAACTGAGACACAAGGGCCTGCTCAACCTGCTAGCTGGGGGCACAGAGCCACCCCCTGCCCAGAGCTCACGGATCTCAGGGTCCCTGATTTCCCCAGAGGAGGTGGTGGCAAAGAGCTTCCCAATGCCCCTTACCTGCTGGCCAGTGGTGTCTTCACTGCGGAAGGAGATGGACTCCAGCTCGTTGCCTCGGCTGGTCAGAGCCCTCAAACAGTTGTCCCGGCTCTCGAATCGCTCCTCCAGGAACTCGATGGACTTCCTGGCTCTCTCCTGCACTTGGCGGGCATAGCCTGCAGCCCGGTGCTCCATCTCTGGGCCCTTGGCCAGGCCATCCAGCTCGTTTATCACTTCAAACAGGAAGAGGAGGTACAGTTACTATGGGACAAGGTGCTCCCGTGACCTGCTGCTGGAGCACGCAAGTTGCCAAGGCCTCAGGGCCGGGGCACTGGGAGCTGGCTCAGGAAATCTGGGTTCAGCTGCTGCGGTGTCCCTGTGCTCCTGGACTTGGCTGCAGGTCTGGAAAAGTTTTGCTGCCTTCCACCTCCGTGGGTCACCTGGCTCGGCCCCGAGAGCGCAGGCACCTCACCCCCGCAGTGTAACCGGTGAGGGCAACTGGCTCTGCCCTGCCAAACACTGAGGAGCATCGCTGTGCCCCCCAGCCCACACTGCTGTATCATGCCAACAGCACATCTGTGCCCAGGGGTGTCAGGAAACCCTGAACTCCTGCATCCTGTTCCTCTATCTCCGAGCACAGCGGTGGCCCGTGGCACTGTGCCTCCTGCCCGTGTGGCACTGCCTGCCTCTGCACTGCCTGGCTGCAGGGCTGCACATGGGAACAGGAAGCAGGCAGTTCCCACCCTGGCACTATTTCCCACACAAATCCCAGGCCTGTTTTCCCACTTGAAGCCACCACCCCGTGCTCCTGGCAGGGAACACGCTCCTTTCAACACCTCACCCATCTGGCTTTGCGCATCTGTCCTGCCTCGAGACGAGCTTGGAATCCAGGTGGATTCCCAGCCTGTTCACCTTGACTGGAACCTCTTGTACTGCTGCCAAGTGGTTGGGAACTCCAGCTTCTCCATCCTGATGAGCCCAAGGGACCCCAGAGCTCCAGAAGGGATCAACCCTTGGGTGCTGGGGCTGCTGGAAGAGCTGCTCTGTGTGCGTGAGCCACGACGCTCGTTAGCACATCTGGACACACCCTTGTATGCCCGGCCTCACAGCTTGGCAGCAGGGCTGGGCACACAAATGTGCATCCAGATGTGCAAACAAGTGTCCCCTGGCTGTACTGGTGTGCAGGGCTGCGTGTGCACGGAGCTGGTGTGCACGTGTGTGCGAGGGAGCCTCTGCGCACTCTGTGTGTGTGTGTGTGTGTGTGTGTGTTTGAGCCGTAGCTTCATTTCTGAAGATTGTTTCCGAGCGTGGAGCCAAGTCCTGAGTTCAAGTGGGAACTATGCATTCCTTGGGGGGTTCGGGGAGAGAGCTCGGGGTCTGAGGCCTCTCCCCAGTGCTGTGAATCACTGCCCGGGGAGCCTGCGTGATCGCTCTGTTCCATGGTGAGACTGGCACTCACTGTCTGGGTATTCCAATTAAATCTGCGTGGAGCTGCTCTGCTCTTCCCTGGCTGGAGACTCTTCTTGCTACCGACCTGATGCTGCCATTTCCACACAATGCACGGCTGGGCCCGGGGTGGGGGGAGCCGTGCAAGAACGGAACATCAAACAGGAAAAGCTGGTATTCCCTCCCGAAATCCGCCTTCCTGCTTCCAAGCTAAACAGGCTTCAAAGGGGAGGCTTGTTTGTGCTTCTGCACCAGGCCTGGCTTCTCCATGGTGGGGTCAGGCTCAAGGAGCACGGAGCAGGTTAAAGAGCAAGAGAAACAAACCCAATGAGAAGCCAAGCGCTTAACCCCTTGCTGCATCCCCGGGAGGAGCAGGGAGCAGTGCCGGGGGAAGGGCACTGGGCCTCTCTCCAGTCTGCCCATGGGACATGGCACCAAGGCCTCTGTCCCCAGCAGCCACAGGCCCAGGGGATGGCTTCCTCCTGCCCATAGTGATGGATGCCCTAGGGGATGAGGGGGAATGTGACCAACAAGTGCATGGACAGAGAGTTGCTGGCTTTGGGGTGCTTCTGGGGGGCTTGTGGCAGCATTGGGACATGAGTTAGTCTGTCCCCATATGATGAGGCAGCAGGACAGGAGGGCACTACAAGTACTACAATTGTGCCTGTGGCAGTGCAGGCCAGGCTCCTTTTGCAGGTTGAGGGAAGCAGTATCTTGGACAGGGGGAGGACCAGAGTTTTCAGCTCTCCTGCTGCCCCTGGCTGGGGTTTGATGGAGAAGCCTCCCAGCAACCACTGGAGTGCACCAGGAGGCAAAGCCATGGCTCCAGGGCAGGTCCCAGCTCTCCCAGGTGTTAACATGCCCCACAGCCCCCAGGGCTTCCCAGGCTCTGCTGGTGCTGCTCACTGCCTTCCCTTGGCTTTTGCAGTGCCAAGCCACGGAGCAACTTGGCAGCTCCTGTGCTGAGCTGGGCTGGCATCCAGCCCTCCTCTCCCCACCCAGGGGTGCCATCCCCAGCCCCAGGAATCCCTCCTGAGCTGGGCTGCTCAGCCTGAGGGGAAGGGCAGCAGCTGGATGATGGCTCTGGGACAGGCAGAGCTGTCTGCTGGACACCAGGAGTTGAGAAGGAACCCCCACAATGGCTCAGAGGGCAGCACCCCCACATGCCACGGGGTGCACCTGTGCCACCTCACTGCCTGGACACCCACAGAACCCAGCTGGTCCCCAACCTCTGGGGGTTGTGGATGGGATGTGGGCTCTGCAGTGCTCAGCCCCACTCCTGCCCCAGCCTCTCCTGCTGTCCCTGGGGATCCTGTGAGTGCCAGGCTGGCACTGGGATGTGCCAGGCGCCGCAGTGGCACTGGCAGGAGGAGCGGCACCTCCAGCCCGGAGCGTGATCAAACATCCAGAGCAAAGGCACGGACCCAAGGCTGCCGCCACCCGGGAGACCACCCAGCAGCACAGCCGTTATCTGCCAGGGTGAGTGTTTACCAATAACGGGAACCAGCTTGCTGTTTTACTGCGAGCTTTATAAGGATAAAAAGAAGGGCTGGGCTTGAGCAGCTCCGAGACGCTGGGACACAGGCTGGCCATTTGCTCAGCCTGCCTAAGCCCCAGCTCAGCTGGGATAAGCTATCTGCTCTGATTGTTTAACAATTCCTCCTCCTTGCTCCCTTCGAAATTCCCTCCAAATCCTGTTTAACACCCATCTGCTTTCTGCCAGCCCCTGGCACCCCCAAATGCAGCATAAGGAGAAGTATGCTGAGTGGTGTGGGCAGAGGCTGGCAGGGAGGGAGCAAGGTGACAAGGGCTGAAGGAATGCCAACAACGATTGGGATGAGACAGGGAAGGATGAAGTCTAGTCCCACGGCACAAGCTGACCAGCTCCAGACCACACAGGCACTGAGGGCACGTGGGGCATGGAGAGAGGGAGCCAGACTGGAGGAACAGACCACACCAGGGGAGAGGGGAAGCTCCCAACACAGTACTGGCCCTACTCACCGATCAGGGGCACCACCAGGATGAACTTCCTGCAGTCCAGCAGCGTGACCAAACTGCCAAGGTGGTCGATGAAACCATTGGTGTCCGGGACCAGAAAGACAGGTCTGATCTCCAGCTCCATCTGCCTCATTTGGCTCTGGTCTTTCAGCACAGCCTGAAGGAGAAGGAAGGACACATGGTGAGTAAGGAGGATGTCAGTCCTATGACCTGTGGACCCTGAGAGCAGAAGATAAGCCTGGCTGGCACGTACAGATCCGTGGGAAGGGGACTGGGAGGAGGCTGCATCCATCCCACCTGCACATCCCAAACATCAGCTCTTGCAGGCCAGAGTACACATGTGAACAGGATGGCAAAAGCCTCCAAGAAAGCACTCCTGGAAAAACAGCCTTGTCCAGGCTTTGGGAGAACTGGGACCAGCCTTGAAAATTGAGGTATTTTGGGAATTGTCCTATTTATGGGACTGGCAGTTGCCAGGATCATCTGCACTGGTGCCAAGGGGGAGGGAGGACAGGGGTTCTGGGGCTTCACATGGAAATAGGTCAAGGTGACAAGAGACAAAACAAACCAGTTTGGGATGCATAAGTCTTGCTAACACAGGGACCCCAAGCAGGCAGCCAGAGGTCTGTGGGGTAGGAATCCTTGGCTGAATATCTCCTTCACTGTCCTACCACCTCCTGCACATGCCTTGCCTTTTCTGACTCCATCCAGCTGGGAAACCAGGTGGGTTCCAGCCCTGAAAACTCACAGCACTGTCCTTGGTCGAGCCCTTCACACCCACAGAGAGCAGAGGTCCTCACACTCACAGGGGGAGGGTCTGCTGGGGCTCGCTGGCCGCCCCCTGGGCTGCACCTGGACCTCTGGCCAAAGGCAGCTGCCAAAACGGGACCCCAGAGCTCACGTATGACTTTCGAGGCTCTCGAAGGACTTGGGCTCTTTAGTAAGCCACAGGCTTAAAAAACTCAGGATGCTATTCTAGTGCTTCCTCTGCTTAAAAATAGCTTCCCTGGACTCGCTGATGTTTGTTGCCTCTAATAGGAACCGGTCACCCATGGAGCACAGCAGAGCTGCTGTGGAACACATCCACCATGCAAACCCTTCTGAGACCGGGCTCGGACCCACCAGATGTGCCCTGGGCACGCGTGGTGACCACCAACCCCGTCCTGCCCAACGGTATGGGGAGCTCCCCCTGCCCACAGTGAGGATCCCAACCCTCCCTCAGCCATGCCAAACCCTCGGAGGCGCACTGGAACAACGAGCTGCATGGGCCAGCAGTGGCCATGGAAAGAAGTGGTTTTTAATTCATTTCCAAGTGTTGTCATCTGGCTTTAAATCAAGGCGGCTTGATGCTGCCACCTCCCACAAGTGTCTCCAGGCAAGGCAGCAAGCAGAACTTCACCACGTGCCTCCCACCCTCCTTCTGGCAGTGCTGGTCCTGGGGATGTGGCTCCCACAAACCCTCAGGGGTGGCAGGCAGAGCAGGGAGCACGCCAGGTCCTGTCTGCTGCATGCCAGTGGGAGGACATGCCTTCCCCATCACACAGAGGACACACCAGTGTCCCCAGGCTGCAGCTCTGTACCAGCCACGTGCTAGATGCTATCCCTGCCTGTGCTCTGCCTTGGCACTCACTGGTGGTACAGGAACTGCTACAGTCAGGGACAACCTGGAACCAACCCCAGCATGGAGCTGCTGCTGCCCCCTCACAAGGAGAACAGCAGCTGGGGTATCTCCACAGGGTTTTGGGGTGTGGGAGGAGCTGCTTTTCCCTGGGAGGCACTGGAACCTGCTCCACCTGTCTTGGGGAGACAGAGAAGGGCTCCAGCGACCAATGCAGAGACTCAGAGAGTGGCAGGTCCCTTGTGGGGCTGCCATAGATGTCCATGGCCCTGAAGCTGCAGGAAGCTGGGGTGAAACCATGCAGTCTCCACTGAATAGTGATAACTCTATGAACAAGAGCTGGTGGCAGGAGGGGACCCCCGCCTGCACCCCAGTACAGTTCCTGAGCCTGTGCCTCACCCCAGCCCGTGCAGGTGACCTCAGCAGTGCCAGCAGGACGCTCACCTACCCCTCTGGCCGGGGGTGGTGGCGGGGAGGGCAGTACCCTCGTGTGTGGCATTTGCCCTGTACCCGGCCGATTCCTGGCAGCCGCCAGCAAGGCCTGTGCCGGCCGTCACGTCCCATTCCGCTCGCCGGGCCGCCCGGTGAGAGAAGGACACAGGATGCGCCGGGAGTGAAAGAGCGAGGTCGGCGGGGAGCGTGCCAAGTCCCCGCGCACAGCTCCGGGCCGCTCGGGGAGCCAGAGGGAAACTCGCCTTTGCAGAGTTCAGAGGCCGGCAGCGAGATTTATTTTTGTTTGTGTGAGTAAAAGGCTGCAGAAGCCTCCGGCCAAGGGGTTTGGGGGAGAGAGGAGTGGCCTGTGATTCATGCGGACGCTGGCTGGCCCCACGCCAGAGATGAAAGGGAGCCCATGTGCGGCAGAACCGGGGAGGCCAGTTCTGCCTTAACCCTTCTGCCGGTCAGTGGGGCACGGTCCTGTAGGGAGGGAGGGGGGCTTGTGGGTGTGGATCGGGATGTCCATGTTTGGGACTCAGCTTCTGTGCTTTTAGGGATGCCAGAAGCGAGCTGCTGGCCCCACCGTGCCTCAGTGTCCCTAAAACAAGGATAGGGAGATGGTGGCCTGTGCGTCCTGCTGGGAGGTGGGGTTTGGAAACCACCCTGGGGAGCGCTGGGTGGATAGAACAGCAGAGGTACAGCCTCGCCCTGGCCCAAGTGTTTTGCGACAGCCGGATTTTAGCTTTGGCTTATTTGGGTTAAACAAATAGGCTCGGCTTGGCTCAACTCAGTGGCAGGGTGACCCCACAGTGCTGGACGTGGCAGTGGACCTCTGAGACCAGGGACTCCTTGCCCTCTCCTGGGCTGCCAGCTCCAGCCCCCTCACCTCCTGCACCCGCACGCTGCGGTGTCAGCTCTGCTCCCCCCCGCAGCCCCCTCCCCATCCCGCTGCTCCGGCCACGGGGGCTTCTCCCAGGAGCTGGGCTGGAGCCGAGGTGGCTCCCCCGGCTGCCCCAGCTGGTGGCAGCACTGAGATCAGACACTCCTGCACACACAGTCCCAAATTCCCAGCTCATCCATCAGCTGGGATCACCTGGGGAATTCCCCGGAAGTCGATGCGTGGGTGAGGCTCCCAGTGTGGGCAGGGAACGGGTCCCCCAAGAGCCAGGACTTTGTGCAGAGCGACAGGGGGGCGAACTGAGGGTCTCCACCACCAGCACAGAAAAGGAGAAGGCTCCACATGGACCCTGGAGCTCCACACACGGACCCCAGAACTACTCTGCCCGTGGTGCCAGGATGGCAGAGAGGCCGACGAGAAAAGCGACAGGTCACATGGGGTCACGCCGCTCAGCCAGGACGGAAGGGCCACCACCATCCTGCCACCACCTCTCTCCCGCCACCACCCTCTCCCCAACCGCGGCGAAAGCCGGCGCCGCTGCCCCTTCCAACCCCGCGCTCTCCGCGGGGATCGGATTTTCCAGGGCCGAGAACAATGCCTCCTCCAAGCCTCTCTGCTCCAGGGCTTCCTCCTCCCAAGGCTCGTCCCCAGCGTCTTCCTCGGGAGTAAACGTGCCCCGTGCCTGGTAGCACACCGGGGCCGCCGCCGTGGCGGAGCCGCCGTGGGTGGGTGTGCGCCTTCCGCAGGCAGCAGGCACCCGAGCGCTCCCAGGCAGGTGCTGTGCGTGTGCGCCCGCGGCATTGTTCCTGCGGGGAGGGAGAGCGTGAATGGGACACGGCTAAATTTAGCCACTTACTCACGCTACCGCCACAAAGGAGCGGCTGCATCTTAAGGGGGCGGCCGTTCCGTGGGCTCAGAAGGGACAGGAGAGAGGCTATTTTGGGAAGACATGTCATAATTGGCCGCCCCGGTTGAGCTGCTTCTGTAATGCTGAGCAAAACAATAGCAGCATCCAGAGGAAGAGCCTGTTATGTTTCAGGTGGGATGTTTTCAACCGGTCAGGAAACTCGACCGCTCCCAGTGCGCAGCGGCGGCACAAAGGACAGGGGACGCTGAACAGCATGGACCAAGGGCTGGCCAAGCAGCAGGACATGCTGTGGCTTGGGGACAGCCCTGTCTGAGAGCACTGCCTGCCCCAGCAGTGTTGTTGCCACCTCTTCTTGTCCACCTGCCTGCCTGGTCTCTCCTCCCTCCAAACACCTGAGCAGCACCCGGGGATGTGACTGGTCTTTCACCTTGTGCTGATGCATCCCTGCTGTCAGCAGCTGTCACCAGCTCTGTCACAGTGTGGGAATGTGGTGAGGGCAGTGGCAGGCTGGCAGTGGAGCCAGGGAGCTGCTTTGCATCTAGAGCTTATCAGGGACACAAGAAACCTGACCCTGCTCAGGTCTATCTTTCTTCTCAGAGTAATGGTTTTGAGGTCTGTGCTTGTGTAGAGCTGAGCTGAGTTACCTCTAAAGCTGGTGCTGGCTGAGGGCCACCCCATTTGTCATTTATCCTGCCTGAATCTGTGCTTCCCCAGCAGCTCAAGCCACAGTCCTGCAGATAGCCAAGACAGGGACAGGGACCTAAGGAGAGCAGTGAAGCTCAAATCCCCCTCAAGGTGTCAATCAGCAGCACAGCTGGGCTGCCAGAGATTGAGGAGCAGGGCAAAGGCAGGAAAACCTGCAGGGGAGAAGGCAGCGACTTGATCCATGACAAGTACAACTCTGCAAGTCCCAGGAGAGGCCGTGACACTGTGCTCTCCTTGGGCACAGAAAGAAACTACACAGCCAAGAGATGAAGGCTTTGCACCCTGGGGGACTGCACACACCATCACAGATTCCACAGGAGGCAGCCACAGCACCTGGACCTGAGTCCCCACTGCTGTGTGGGGAGCTGAGGCCTGTGTGCTGAGCCAGGAGCCATATCTGCTGGACTCGGATGGAGCTGTGGCTTGTCCCCAGAAAAATGAAAGGGTGACTTGGAGAGCAGCTGACATTCCCTAGGTGGGCAGTGAATGAGAGGCTGTAACAGGGAAGGGAAAAGGTCCCCAGCTCCCATGAAACACTGAATCTGTTGGGAAGAGCAGAAAAGTCAAGGATCACGGGTTAAGAGGGAAAGTGGAGTGGGTGGATGCTGAGCCGGCTCTAACCTGGCCTCTCCCGGCAGCATTTTCCACCCGAGCTCCTCTGCTGCTCCAGCTGCGTGGTCAGTACCCAGGCAGGGAGAGCACTGGGGCAAGCACACATGTTCTGCTCCAGGCCATTCCCAGCCAGCTACGGCCTGGATGACTTTACTGAAGCCCCAAGGACTTCTCCTCCACCCTGCGCCTTCAGACTCCAACTGCACCTCAGCTCTCAGCTGTGCAGCCCCTGAAGCTGCCCACACCCTCATTTTGACCTCTCTCTGCCTGCAAGCATCGGCCCCAGCACGGCTGAGGAGGAAGGGAGGAGCAGGCTGGGGGGAGAAAGCCCCTGACAACATCAGGCAGCCCCCACTCTCCCTGCAGAATGGGCAGCGGCCATCCCGGGGGGCCCCGCCGCAGCTGCGCCGCTCGCCGGGATCTGCCGCGCGCTGCCCTCCCCGAACATGTGCAGTTCCTGTTTGCTGTGTCTGTACAAGGCGGTGGGAAGTGGGGAATTTACTTACACCTCCCGCTTAACAACCATGGGAGGCTGGAAGGCTTCAGGCCGCTTTAATTTACAGCCCATCTCTCCAATCTCTCACTCGTTTTCGTTGCTGCTTTCTTCCTCCTCATATTAACGTGACCCAGGTACCTGCCAACAATAATGGACTGGGGCTTGTGGGGGCGGCCCCTCCCTCCCGGCACACAAACTTCTACCTTCGCCTTGATACGGACTGCTCCGAATTCAAATGAAAAAAAAAAAAAAAAAAAAGGGAAAAAAAGGAGAAAAAAGGCGAAATCTGAAAAGGTTGGGGTGGGTTTGGAAAAGCGAAGCGCAGTGGTTCTGGGCCCGGCGCCAGTAGCCCGAGGGTACACATGTGCAGGCTCTCCCAGTAGGGCCTTCAGCAGCCCTGTTTTACAACCACCTCGGCACACACTGCAGAGTTCACGCATATGGCCAGACAGATGTGTCTGGCTTACGTTCAAGGCTGGAAAATGAAGAATTATGGAAGTGAAGGGCCCTGGGCATTAGAGAGGGCGGAGGTGAGGGGGAGGGGAGCCAGGGAGAATTTTTCCTCTGCTGAGAAATCCTCATCTGGGCCGTGAGGCTGGAGGAAGAGGGGTTGCGAGCGAGGAGGCAGCCAACAGCCATCCATGCATGTGAGATAGCTCTTAAAGCAACAGGGTGCATTGCCAGGCATCTGCTCCCAGTTCAACCAGTTTACTTCACCAGTTCCCACTGGGAAACATGCTTTCATCAGGCCAGGGCCAGGCCAGGATCACCTGCATCCCTGGTCTGTTTGTCCCCATAACGATGGCAACGTTCTGGCTGCAGCAGCCCTTCTCAGACTATTTTTCCGCCGCTGGCTCCTGCATGAACTCTGCCGTTCACGTCCCACCCTCTCCCTTGTCTGCCTGTGCCCCGCTGCACAGGAAGGCTGATTTCTCACCAAATCTCGCTGTCACGGAGCCTCTGCACTGGGTGGGGGCACAGCTCACTGGAACACACGCAGAAGAGCTGCTGCCCTGGGGCACAGCTCGCTGCCTGGCACACACAGCACTACAGCCAGCAGCCAAAGCACTGCCCTGCCACTCCTGGGTGTGCTGGCACACCCATAGGCAAGCTGTGTCTGGCTTCAAGTGGGTCCCCAAAACCTTCATTTCAAGGCCTGGGAGGGCAGATCTTACCCGGGGGGGGACAGCAACCCAGATTTGGACCTTCCAAAGGGCTAAAGCTGTTTGCTGTTGAGTTTCACAGAGGCAGCACGTGGCATTACACCCAGGAAGGTTAAGGTGCCATGGGACATCCCAAGAGGCCTTTGAAGCATAGTAGGAAAACAGCTGTGCACCACTGGCACAGCAAGGTGGGATCAGCCCATCCTACCTGAATCTTGTCTTGACGGCGCTGCTGCTCAGCGACTTTCCTGGCCAGTGCTTGCTTTTTGGCTCTGAGCTCCTTGATGTCCATCTCTCCTCCACTGCCTTCAGTCTCAGAGTCATCTTCAAAGGCCTCAATCCTCACATCATCCTCCTTCTTCCAGGAAATGCAGAAAGAGAGAAAAACAGGAGGGCAGTCACTATAAGGGATGCTGGTGGCAGGGATCATTCTCATTCTGCTCTTCCTTTTCCAGCAGACAAATCCCTGTTAGGCAGTCCATCATCCCTTGCTGATGGGTGACTGACTATTTCTAAACATCCAAAAGAAGCCAAATAAATAGTAAACCTTCAGGAAATGACAAGGTGAGACAGGAGATAATGGGCAGGAAAGGCAGCGACCAGGCTGGGCAGGGGCAGCACAGCTTTATGCTCTGTTCTAAAATCACACCCTCTTCCTCACCTTGGGAAACTCTTCCCACAGCCTTGGGTGAGTCACTGATGTTTTATTGCCTCCAGTTCTGTGAAATCATGGTATTTCCCTGTCTCTCTGCTTTGCCTGGCTGCTCAGGCTGCACATCCCTGCTCAGGCTGCTTTTTCCAGCTCCCTGCACCAGGGCAGTACAAGGCTGCTCTAACACTGCTGCCTCATCCCACAGGGCACATGAGCTGCTCATCCTGACAGGAACCTCAGATCCACTAACTCAGGAGCCCTTCTCCATTTTGACCTCTGAGTAGGCCAGAGAGATTCCTGCACTCACCCCAAAACTTCCAGCTGGTCTGGAACAGATGTTGCAGAAGGAGATGTTCAAAATCTTGATTTTAAAGCTCCGCATGATGGAGCATCCACTGTGTCTCAAGGTCACTCATTTCAACAGTTAATGACTTCCTCTGTTAACATTTCCACCCTATTTCTAGTCAGCCTTTGCCGTGCTCCTGCTGTCCAGGAACCTTGTCTTTGCTGAATTCAAGGGTCCCTGGTTCTCCAACCTCCTTCCCACACCAGCAAATCCAGACCATATTGCATCTTCTTCCTCTCCTAGAAACCCTGCCCTGAGGTTCCCCACCAGTTCTGCAGACCGTTCTCAGTATGCCTGCACTGCCTGAACTCGAGACCCCAGAAGGAGCCATGCTGTTCCTGCCTTAGGTGGAGGCCACACTGGCCTTTCCCCACGTACCCAAATCTCTGGGATACAGGAGGGTGGGAGATGATGGCTGTGTCTAATTGGGCATCACTCACAACCACGTTCTGCCCAAGCTTTGCTGCTCTCCCCAATCATTCCACACCCAAAGGAGAGCCCACAAGTCCCTGTTGCTCAGCATGTGTCCCACATGTGCTGCCCAGGAGCCCAACTCTCCACTGCTGCCTGCAGACCCCTCACCTCATGCAGCCAACCTTGCTCCCCAGTGACCATGGGTGGCCTTCCCAAGCCATGCCACTACCCATCCTCCCTTCTCTGCACAAAATCCAAGGGTTGTGATGGGCATGGATAGAATTTCCAGATAGCACTTGGCCTGAAAAACCTGCTCTGAGCCCCTGTAGGGCTGCAGGAGACAGATCCTGCACAGAGGGATAAGAGCAGGGCTGCACTCCCTGCCCTGTGCAGGCTGCCACAACACGTGTCAGCAGAAGGGACTCGTGGTCTTAATTTAGAACAACCCCAGTGCTGCACAGTCGTGCACTCAATCATTTCACCCAGGCCACAGAACCACCTTCTCTTCTCTCCCTGTGACCTTTTAGCCATGGGAACAAGGAAGATGGGAGCCCTCAGGCTCACTTCCCTCTGCTGGGACAGCCTGGACCACAGGGGATGGGGGGATGCTGCCAGAGGGAGAGTGTCACACCAGGGCCTCAGGGACAAGCCTCTGTCTGATGCAGATCTGCTGGGGGGGGTCAGGACCTGCTTGCCCCACAGTGCTGTTGGTCACTCTGGTGAGCTGCAAGCTCCCTTGAGATCACAGCCCAAGAGGGAAGCTCCAGGGTTGCACAATGAGCTCATGGAGAGATTCCCACAGCTGAGCAGAGACTGTGGGGACAGGGCAGGAGGGAGCTATCCTGGTACTGTGCTTGCTCACAGCAGGAACTGGAGGGACTGAGCCAACAAAAGGAGCCTTCTGAAGAACAGGACCATCCCTGTCATGACACTGGGAAGAACTTAAACACCCCCCATATCCCACAGGCCAGCTTGAAAACCTCCAGCACCTTCTCCAGGACAGGACAAAGATCCAGGTCTCCCACCTTACAGAGACAACTCTTGCCTGGGGATTTGCTGTCCCCTGCTCAGCTGGGACAAGGAGAGTGCTGAGTACAGCACTGCTGTGGGCTTCTCTGAGCTTTCTGACTTTCAGTTCCCATGGGACAGAGAAGAGGTGCTGTCCCTGCTCAGGGTGACATCCCTCTGGCTCTGAGTGCCCGGCCCCAGCACAGGGAGGAGAGCCAGAATGAGCCTGGGCAGCACCAGGCCACCCAGCCTCCCGTTCCCAACGCCTCTGCTCCTCTCTCCTGTTTCCCTGGCCTTTCCAACTGCAAGATTAAACAGAAGAAAGGAGTCAACCTGCAGAGCAGCTGGCAGAGCCCTTAAACACACACACGGAGCCTGGAGTGAAGCAAGGCCTACAGGAACAAGCAAGGGCAGAAAAACAAGAGCTGAATTCCTTAATCACATCAGGATGTGAGAGGCAGGGGAGGGACGGGGCGCCAATGTCAGCTCTTCCTGTACGTGTGCTGGAGGCTGGAGCTCAGGCCTCTGCTCAACGAGCTCCACGGCTATAAACTTGATCCTGAAGCTGAACCCTGACACCCCCTCGCCCACCTCCTCTCCCGGGGCCGTGGTGCTGCACATTATTAAAGCTGCCCCCACCCTGGGTACGAAAAAAGCAGCATCTGGAACTCATAGCGGTGTGCGAGATAGAGGCGGGCGGGCTGGGCTGGCAGGAAAGGGCACGAGCGAAGCACACTCAGGAGACAAGGGCTGTGCACCATTTGCCCCCCCTGCCTCCCCCCATAAAATGCACACGCAGCTAGGCCAGCTATAAATAGCGGGAGCTGCAGGGCAGGCAGAGGCTGGGCCCCACAGGGGTGATTCTTCCTTCACCGAGGCGCGCTCTTCCCGCACGGTACCTGATCTTCCAGTTGTTTTCCCTCTTGGCTTCCCATTTCCTTTCCCATGGCGTCTGGGACGGGTGCCACTGACACATATTTTCCACCCTTGAATGCCAGCAAAGGCTCTTCTTGTCCACAAAGGGCTTCCAGGAAATACTTCAGAACTGTGACCCTCTTGCAGTCGGCTGCAATAACCTACGGGGTGAGGACGAGGGGGTTGGGGAGAGGGAAAGGAAAACAAAGTCAGTGCAAAGGGGAGCGGATGAGTAACGACCAGGGGGAAATGTTTGGGATAGAAGGCCCAGTGGGATGCAGGCAGCACCACAGGGATGTGAAGGGTGCCCCTCTTCTAAACATGGCTGGAAGGGAATTGCCTTCTTTCGTAGTACCCAGGGAAAAGGAGGCAGGCAAAGTCAGGACATTCAGCACCGATCCTGTGCTGCTTCCTCTGAGCACTCCAGGGCTGCAGGACTCCCAGGGCACAGCCAGTCCCCTGCCCAGCCCCAGCAAATGGGGGAAAATCCTGCTGAAGCATGAGAGATCAATAATGTGGCCTATCCCTCTGCTTCCTTTTGGCTTCATTGCTGGATTCCTCCCCTAAAAGCTGTGCAGGGATGCAGGTGTGAGAGTGAGAGGGTGGGGGCATTTGAGAAAACCTGAGCCCCATCTCACCTCCAGCCCGACCCCGTCCCACGGGCCCATCTCACAGACCAACTGGGGAGCCCTGCTGGGGAGGCTGGGACGGATCTGGCCTCAAGGAAACTCAATAGCTTGGGTAATTATCCAATTTATGAGGCTCTCAAATGGAGTTTCCAGAGCACGGGAGCCCGGTGCCTCCACAGCCCTGTCCCACGCGGCACAGCCTCAGCCGGCACCTCTGCCACGCCTGGCCTTGGCTCAGCCCTTATCCCCTTGCAGCAGGGCTCTGCACCTGCACAGCTCTCCCCTGGTGCTTCCTGCTGACTGGTGTCACCCCCAGGGAGCTGCAGATTTATAGGGAGAAAGTCAGCAAACGAGATTAAAAGTGCTACACACTACGGACACAAAGTCTGTGCTGACGCCTGAGTTTCCCCTGCCCCCAAACCACCCTGGGTTTGCTGTGCTCGTAGATCAAAGCAGTCTCAGAGACCCCTATCCCAAAAAGGTCTCTGAAGGCTGCCAGTACTGGGATTCTGAAGCTGGGGAGAGGGCTGGGTGCCTCACAGCCAGGGACACACACCATGTGATGGCAGGCCTGGTCCTGGTGTGGTGGACATCAGCTTGTGCCTGGTGGGGCCGTGCCTCGGTGAGCCAGGGCTGGCAGTGGCACTGGCCCTGCTGCACCAGGCTGCTGTGAGAGGAAACTTCTGCTCTTCCACAGCACTGCCAGTTTCCTCTCTGCAGGCTAATTTTAACCACCGTGCCGCTGCCGTGCGTGTCAAAAACCTGACCCTCCTCTGACCTCCAACCTTCCACCTCGGCTACTGCCGGAGCGAGGCACCTTGTGCACCCGCAGCTGGGGTTGCCTCTGTTGGTAGGTTCCCCATGAGATCTTCCTGTCCCCCTGTACCTGCATGGGAAGAGAAGCCCTGTCCTCCCCACAGAGGCAGCTGCTGCTGCAGGGAGGTGGTGTGAGCAGGGTGATCGCAAGAATTGGTATTTTGAGGACCAACAGATTCATAACCACTGATTCTGCAGCTAAAAAATGTGTCCTATGGTACTTAGGGGAGCAAAGGACAAGGTGACACCACCTCAGCAGCTCCAGAAGCTGCTGGGGACCCTCTTTCACAGGACAGCCTTTTGCTGCTTGTGACACCCAGCCAGGAGCAATCCCTGCATGTGTCACCACAGGAACATTCCCAACCTCCTGGCTCTCCTTTAGGAACGATTGTGTGCGAGGGAAAATCCAAAGGGAAGAGAACATGAGCGAAGTGGGAATGGCTGTCATGGGAAACATCCCTCCTGAGAGTTCCTGAGAGCTCTGAGCTGCAGCTGAGGGAAGTGGTGGAAACCTCACCACTGGCTTCACCCCCAGCTCCATGGGCTAATGCCACGGAGACCCAGCCTGACTAACACGGGGTAACTTCTGCCCAGGGATTTTCCAGTCTGAGTATTTGCAGTTCTGTTATGCCCAGGCTGCTGGGCAAGCAGAATGCCCACCACCACCAGCCACGTGCCAGAAGATGCCAGGATGTGACCAAGAAGAGCAGCAGCAGGGAAGGGGATGCAGGAACTGCCTGTATAGGTGGGGAAGAGATGGGTGCCCCATCCTAACCCCATTCCTGAGGGACTTCTCAAGACACTTCTAGAAATAAAAGCCACATCCATGAGGTTTTCAGGAGGGGCTGAGTGCTGGCACAGCTGCAGTGCAGCCATTGCTCCACAAAGGCTTAAATCTGAGCCTCTTGAAGCAGGAATGATTGGGCAAAATGCAGAAGAGCTCCCTTCACTCTTGGCTGGGGCTGGGGACAAGGGCAGGTGGGATCACTCCTTCCTCTCCTGAAGAAGAAACCAGTAGGAAACACCAGATTTCCTGCCAAGCCAGCACAGCACATGCTTAAATCCAGCTCATCTGCTGGGGGGAAAAGAGCCCAACCAAAGGCCCATGACATAATGCCACAGCAACTCGTCTCATGAACACATTTTTCCAGCCCACATGAATGAAAAACAGGGAAGGAGCAAATGCTCTGCACATCCCCGTCACGTGCAGCCCTGCTCGGGGAGGACGCGGCAGAGCCCCGGGCTGCTTGCAGCCAGGCTGGGAAAGAAGTGACCCGTGACTGGCACCCAGGGCTCTCTGGAACGGCGGAGAGGGACCTTGCGTGCCGCCGAGCAACCCGCCTGGCTCAGAAACTTCCTGTTTCAGGGTGGAAATGTGAGTGGCAGCGCCGGGATAACCGCGATGGTGAAGGTGCTCGCCGGCGCACGTGGCAATGCCAGCGGGGCGTGGCGGGGACACCAGGAGCTGTGCCCACCTTCCCGAAGGAATGGCAGTGTGAAATGACACGGTGGGGATGTTTCTGGTGATGTGGCAGCAGACACCTCAGCCCCAGCGGGGAATAGAGCCCTTCCCCCTCTGTGCAGTGCGACAGCAGGAACCGAAAGCCTGGCTCCGAGTCACTGCTGGGTATGAAAATAGGCCTGACACGAACGCAGCCGCTCTCAAAGGAAAACCGAAAACGAGAATTGCTGAAGTGGTCTGGTGCCCCTGTCCATGACCCGGGCTCAGTTCCCCAGAGCCACCCCAGAGCCTCTCGCCACCGCGGTGCCTCTCGGGGACACGTGGCTGGGGGCCAGGCGTGGGACTGAGGTGGCTTCGGCTGCAGCAGCCCTGATTGCCAGCCCGATCTCATCGGGGCTGGAGGGGAGACGTTTCCAATCTCCTGCTCCATCAGACAGGCTCACCACCAGCTCCAGCACCAGCCACCCACTGGCTGCTTGGCCACCCTGCAGAGGCTCATTAGCCAACTGCTAATTCATGGGTCACACATTAACATACTGATCATTGAGTAAGACACAGCGGGACACACATTAACACACACTAACTGCCTGTTGAGACCCACAGGGCTGCGCATTAACTGTACCAGCTGTTGTGTTTTCAAAGCCACTCTGCAGTGCCAGTGCCACCAGGACCTCACGAGTGTCACCTCCTGCCAGCAGTCACTGAGGTTTCTCAGTCTAACCAGGGCTTCCCAGATCTAATGATGCTGATCCCCTCTATGGTCTCAGCTGTATTTCCCCCCACTGAT
Source organism: Hypocryptadius cinnamomeus (assembly GCA_013400635.1). Lineage (NCBI taxonomy): Eukaryota > Metazoa > Chordata > Aves > Passeriformes > Zosteropidae > Hypocryptadius > Hypocryptadius cinnamomeus. The sequence continues at coordinate 27,537 of VYZP01020506.1, forward strand.
AAAACAGGCAGAAGGGAAAAGCTTCCCTGAGCACTGTGGAGGGCAAAGGACTCCCACACCACAGCACCACATGTCCTCCAGAAGATTTAAGGGGAGGGAAGGGCTTGCTCTGCGAGCTGTGAGCTCTGTGCCTGAGGGGACACCTGCACCTGGTGCTGGCGAGGTGACACCACCAGAAACCAGCCCGGCTCTCGCTTTGGGTCAGAGCAGCGCCCGGAGCCGGCGGGGCCGCGCCTCTGCCCCCGGGCCGGCCCCGCTGCTCCGCACGCGGCTCTCCCGCAGCTCCGAAAATCGCTGTCACACCCTCCGCCGCCTTCAATCAACTTTTACAACTTGTTAATTTTACACAGCGTCCTAAAGAGCAAACAACTGGGAGGCAGGAATGCAGATTCCTTCAGCTAGTCCAAAGAGCCTCCGGCAGCCCAGCCAGCTGGCCAGGGGAGCCCTGCTCAGCCGCGGGGACCTGCCACATCCCGGGGGGACATGGTCTGGAGGGGCTGCCCCACGCCAGCCTCTGGCAGTGCCACACTGGAGGCAATGCTGGAGGTGCGTGCAGGGATCCCGGCAGCTTCTCTCTCGGCAAAACCTGCGACTCCACAAGGAAACACGAGGCAGCAGCTCTGGAGAAGTGATTGCTCAGAGGACAGGCTGCCATTGCCGGCTCTGCATTCCTGTGTGCGAGGGGGAGACACCAGCACATCCTGACAGCTGGATTCAGAAGGGGAAAAGGACATGAGAAGTTTGAGTCATAGCATGGAGAGATCCCATCCCAGATTCGAAGATGGGAACGGGATAGGACAGGGATTTAGAGCCAAGCTCCAGCACGATCCAGAGTGGGGATAACACTGTTTTTGCCACATCACTTTAAACATGTCTTAGCTGAAGGAGCTGAACGACGCTGAGACCAAGTGAGCCCCAAACTATCTGAACCATGCAGTGACTGCACTGCCCAGCTGAAACGTTTGCACTGACCATGCAAAACATCCAGGCAGGCCATGGCTCAGTGCTTCCCTGTGCCCCGGGCCGCCTCCTCCCATCCCTGGGGAGCCAGCTCGGAGGAGAAGCACAAAGGAAAGCGCCTGCCTCCTTTGGTCTCGGCCCTTCTGGGTTTTAATCTCACAGGCTTGCACAGAAGCTGGGCTGGGTTCAACCCTGGACTCATCACAGCCCAACTCCTCTGGGCTCGTTCCCCACCCGAGGAGCCTCTTGCTCTGCCCTGCCCCAAATACAGCTTGGAGGGGTTTGTTTCCTGGCTAGGGAGGCCCAAGGTGTCCATCCCAGCTGGGCAGAGGCACTCACAGCTGGGTGTAACCCTGGTTTCGGCAGCTGAGAGCTGCCTGCAGGCACAGGTCTCTCAGAGAAACTTTCAATTTCAACTAATCCCACAAGCAGGCTTGGTGGACGTGGTTCCCATGTGCCTGCAACGCTGTGTGTGACCTGAGAGAGCAACTGTGGCTGCAGCAGGGACCAAACCAAGGCATCTCTGGCTTGGATGGATCTCACTGCTGGATCCTGTGCACCAACCAGAGAGCACATCTGGGGAAAGGATCTGCCACATCCATGCCAGATGCTCCATCACAGAGAGGAGCATGAGAAAACACCCAAGGAAGACAGAGAAGTCCAGAAGAACCATTCCAGTTGCTCTTCCCCATGGCCACAGCTGGAGAACCACTCTCCAAAGAGAAAGTGTGGCCATGTCTTATCCCAAACTCTCTCCCAGCATCCTGAGCCTCACTCAGGCACAGCTCCAGCCTCTGCACTGGGGCACACAGTCTCAGACGAGTCATCACAGCAGATGTGCTGTGGCCTGGCAAACACCTCCGTCTTTCCAGCTTTAAAGGCCACACAGCCCAGCCAGGACTGGCCTTTAAAGCTGGAAAGCAGCATGGAAAAGGAGCCAGCTGCCCACCATCCCCAGGGCTGGCTGGGCTTGCCTCATCCAATGCAGTGATGCAGAGAACACACATGGGTGACACAAAGGTGCAAAGTGATGGGTCTGAGCTGAGTCACCCAGTTTTTGGGGTCAGAGACCAGAAGAAGCCCTGAGTGTAGCCTGCACAGATTCCTGCCAAGGTTCTGGTACCTGTCACTGCTGGCAGCTGTAGGACATCAGGGTGAGACTCAGTGACATGGGGGAAGCTGTGAGCAGCTCTGGGGCTTGAAGCCAAAATACCTCTGAGGGTCCTGCAGGAACCCTTAGTTAATTTTGTGGAAGAGTCAACACCAAAGCAAAAGCAGATGTTCCAGATGAAAAACCATCCTCCAGATCCACCTAAAGTTCCTGTGCCCGGGATGGCCTGGAGAGCTGACACAGCCCAGCCCGGGACCAACTGCTTCCCTGGAGCTACACAGCCTGGAGAGGAAAGTTCCTGCTGGATTCCAAACCAAGCTTTTGGCTTTCACTGATGCTTGGAAAGACTTGCCCTAATGTCTTACTCACCTGTTAAATGTGCTAAAGAACTTCATTGTCAGATCCAGGGAGCAGCAGCATTTGCAGCACGGAGCAGTTGGCTCCAGGCTGCATCCAACACCTCATAAGCAGGAGGTGGCTCTTCAGCTTGTTTAATTTTACCCCCACCAGAGCAGTCCCAGAGAAGATGATGGGATACAGGAAGCTTCCAGTGAGTAATGGGGATGTTTCATCTGGTTTGTGAGTGTCTGATTCTCCTCGTGTCCTCAGGCATTGGTGCCAGCAGCTCAGCAGAGGCTGTGGGCTCCTCCACAGAGCAAAATGGTGCCTCCAGTTAAGTCACTGCAGGAATTTTTGCAGGAATTTTTCACTGGAGAAAGAATTTGCTTCCACCCACCACGGCCACATGTGCTGATCCCCACAGCAGTGACATATCCAGGGCATTTCTGCTCTTCAAGGTGAAGCCTTGAGCACAGGACCACACATTTAAATGATCTGTCATGTGAACGAGGGGCTGAAAAATCACAGCTGTGAAAGAGGCAGATGACTCCTGGAGAAACAGTGACTCACACACAGGGACTCCCTGTTACAGCCACCTCAGTGCCTTCCTGTCTCCCAGCTCGGCTCCCAGCACATCCCCAAACTTCCCAAGGAAAGAAAGAGAAAAAGTCAGGCCACGAGTAAAGCCAAGTCCAAAGGAGCCTGCTCTGCTCCTCCCTTGCAAATCCTACTGGATCACGAACCAGGGAAGACAAATCCCTGAAATCCTGCCCCTAACCTATGGTCCCAGGCTGGGGAAGGAGGAAGACGAGCTCCTTATCCCCAGCAAAGCCAACATGGCACCACTGACAGCTTTCACGGGGCATGGGCTGCTCTCCCTGCCGCAGAAGCCTCCAGTCTTTTCCTTTTTGGGGACTGGGGGAATTTATTTCCTCTGCCATTTCGGAGGATGCCTGCCTTGCCAGAGATTGTTTTGCAGAGTTCAGACAGATAAGAAAGTGGTTAGCAGGCTCTTCGGTGGAGGAAGGGAGGATTGCTTAGTAAGGGAAAGGCGACCGCTCTGCTCTCAGCAGCTGCACGCTGCCCTTCCTCTGAGGCCACCACTCCAGAGTGGCGTTGGGGACAAGGCAGGGCCACCCCCACACCTCTCCACCCTGGGTGTTTTTTGGGTGCATCTGCTCGCAGGGCCACACTGGTGACCAGAGGCTGTGCTGCTGTGCCAGGACTGGGATCTGTCTCTCCTGGAATTTGGGAAATGCGGCTGATGAATGTTCAATCCAACATCTCGATTGCAAATCTCAGGGCGCTCTTGCGACAGTGCCCTGAGACAGAGCCCTTTCTGCAGGATATGTGGAGGGAAAAAAAGGGGCAGGAGCCCAGCCCAGGCTGCCCCATGCTGTGGGGACACTGCTGTGGTTATCTGGCACCCTCCCTGTTCTGGAATGTGTCTCTGGAGCAGTGGCAGGAGGGAGCTGGCTCTGCTGGGGGCTCACAAGGAGGAAACCCTGAAGATTCACCAGCAGCACAAACTCTTTTCCAAGGACTTCCCCATGAAGACAACGAGAAACTGCCCCAGGATTTCACCCACTGAGTAACTCAGAGATTCCTGTCCCACAAGACAAAGCACCAGTGTCACAGAGTGCTGTGACAGTGGGAAGTTGGGTGGTGGAAGGAAAAGCATGACAACACAGGAACGGGGAAGCAGAGCTGGCAATCTACAATATAAAAACAGCATAAAGGTGCAAACCAGAGCTCACCCTGCCAGCCCCCACCTGCCCAGCCTGCACCATCCACCTCTTGCCCTTCCAGTGTCACCTCTGCTTCAGGCAGAGAGGCAAGAGCTGGAATATTCTGCCTGGTCCTGGCAGAGCTGGCTGGGAAGCCATTTCTGTGAGTTTACACAGCTTATACGTTCTCCATGCAGTTCCTGGCTGCCTTCCACCGCAGATGAGAGTTTTATGTCGAATTTTAAGTTTGACCACAAATATTTAAACTTCCTTGGACCACAAATGCTGTATCTTCTTTGTGGTTTAGTTGGCACCAAATGAGTATTTACAGATCCCTATATGTCTGTCTGTCATTTAAATATCTCACGGAGGTGCCAAAGGCTTCCAAAGTAGAGGGGCTCCTCCAGCAGACCCCTGATTTCCCCCTCTCTGCCCTTCCAGCACAGGCAAGGGAGAGGTGCAGGCACTGGCCAAGCCCTTGCAGAGGGCACAGCTGCTCTGGCCTGAGCATTTCATACTTGCACTCTATTAAGCTTTCTTTCCAGAGAATGTCATCTGAGATCCCACCGTAACTTCCACAGTTCCCTGCCCTGGTGGATACTTGAACTGGGATGAAAGCGTTTGGAGTTTTCTCCTCTTCTTTTAGGAAACTGAGTCTACAGGAGACTGTTTTAATGAGAACCACTAAAACCTCCTAAAGCAGCAAAGCTCCCACCTGGCCACTGCTTGCAGCCTCCCCAGAGGGTTTTCACTTCCTCAAACACCAGCAATTCTCAGCGGGTGATAATCCCAACCTGCTGAACTGGGATCCCTCTCTAGGTAAACTGGTCAGAGTGGTTAGTGCCAGTGGCACAACGGTATTGAATTCAGGCAAGGCTGTTCGGCCAGGAAAATGCAGCCAAAGAAATACCACAAAAGATCCCTCCTAAGCATTCAGTGCCAAAGGAATTTGGTGTTGCTGTTACGTGGAGCTGGATGTGGAGCAGAGAGCTGAGGGTCCTTGAGCTGACACCCAGCAACAGCCCAAAATCTGAGTTAAAGTGCACGCACTGGCTTGAGTCAAGGTGTGTGTGTATTTCATTTCCTTCAGACTTTTCAGTCTAGGACACAAACTGGATGCTTATCCCACTAGTTTCAGGGGAACTTCAGAATACAGAGATGCTGCTCCTGCAACGCTGCTTTTCCCATCCCAGGGATCCACAGCACTGTCCGGCTGTGGCAGCACTGGGGGAGCTCTTCCACAACTCTCACCACCCCTTGGAGGACACAAAACAACAGCGTGCCCAGGGCAAAAGCTCCAGTGATGGCTGCCCACATCAGAGGAAACAGATACCTGAGTCAGAGCCATGGGATGAGAAACCTCTGCTCCACAAACCAGACGCCAGACGGAGCAACGTCAGTGCCGAGCTGCCCTGGTGCTGCTCGCACGCCTCACCAGCCCTGGATGCTGCTGGGAAGCTCAGGGCACTCTGCCTCTCCTCAGCTTTGGAAGGGGAAAGAGAAGCAGCTTTGCTTTGAACTAACAAAGCCCTGGTGAAAGGGCAGCTCACGGGGCTGCCATGTGCAGGGAGGAGCTCCTCCGACTGCTCCGTCGGGGCCAGCGTTGAATTCCCTTGAAAACAGAGGGTGGGGATACAGCAGGCAATGGAATAACACCAGAAAAATGCCACCACAGCTTGGCTGGCAGTGACACCACAGCCCCAGAGATATTACCAACACTGGCATTTCCCCCCCCCCGCCACAAGAACCGCGCTGGCAGCACGCTCCCGGCTGGGGCAGGGCGGGAAGCGGCTCACACCATTTTCAGCAGCCACTTCAGGGAGGGACAAACGCTCTATTCTGCTTTACAGTGAAATGCTGCCACTTAGGGGACTCCCGATGACGTTCTTGTGCCTGAGAGCCCATGTCCTCTTCCAGGAGGGGCTGCTCCAAGCAGGACATGCTCCCTTAGCCTAGCAGAGAGGTGATTTTCAGCACTGGCTGTGAGCTCTGGCCCATGCAGATCCTGCTCTGCTTTAAGGAAGCAGCAAGCACAGCTCTGCTACTTATACCCAATGCTCAGCTTTTCTGGCAAATGATTAATGGCCTGAGTCTTGAAGTTGCTCGCTTCCAGCTGGGCCAAGAGCTGCAAACACACCTAGGAAAGGGAAGGGAAGGGAAGGAGGAATTGGAACGTTGGCTCGGTGGGGAAAGGAAAGCTATTCGCTGTGGCTTTGTTTTCAGGAGAGCTCCTCCTCTCGGGAGTGGGATGCTGAGTGCAGAGCAGGGCCCCTGCCCCGAAACGGAGGAGCTGAAGCAGAACAATAGGGTGGGGACTCTGGATGGGCCCTGACAAGTGGGGTGGGCTGGAGCAGGGGCACCAATCCATACTTTTGACTTCATTCACACTTACAGCTGCATTAGAGACATTTCCTGAAAGCACAGTAGGAAGAGAGGGGTATTCACTCACTCCACCCTCCATCTAACACCGTCCTCGCGATCCAGCCGTGCACTGAGAGCCAATTCTGGCCTCTGGCAGAGCTGCAGGCCAGACATTACAAGTGCTGGTGTGAGCAGCACAGGTCCCCACCCGATGAGCAGCGAGCAGACTTGGAGCACAAAGGAGGGGTGCAGCAGCCAGCAAAAAAAAAAAAAAAAAAAAATCAACGCAGGGAAACGCAGAGCATTGTCCAAGGTGGAGAAGAAGGTGTCAAGAGTGGGATCTGAGTGTTTGGCTTCAGGACAAGGAACGGTGCGGCCCCTTGGTGATGTGAGATGAAAGGAGGCCGGCTGTCCTGCAAAGGAGGGCAGCGACAGCCACGCTGCACAGGGGCCTTGGGGCAGGAGCTGAGCCACAGGACTCCCAGCCGGGGTGAGCACAGGGCTGTGTCCCCAGCACGTCATCTCCCGGCCATCTCCCGGCCGTGCCATGAGCTGCAGCGGGAGCAGGGGCTGGGAACTGTGCGGTGACGAGCCCTGGGCCTGACTCACCCGGCCCGGGAGCCTGCGCGGCCCCGGCATCGGCAGCCTGCATGTGGAGCCTGAAAAACAACTTTTTTTTCCCCTCTTTTCTAAAAAACAAAAAGCCAGACGCCCTCTTGCAGATCTGGAGTTACTCAGGCTGACTCACAGCAAGGCTCTCCTGGCTCTGCCTGCAGGTACCTGGAGTGGGCTGAGCAGGCTGTGCTGGTGGTACCCACGGTGTCACACACCTGGAGCTGTGGCACTTCCCTGACTGCTGTGACAACAGCCTGCTGCAGCCAAGCTAATTATTTTCAGCTTCAAACTTCAACCATTTTTGGTGAATCCCCGAATGCAAAAAAAAAAACCAAAACAAAACCCAAATAAATTAAGACTATAATTTTTTTTTTTTTGTAAATGGGAAAAGTATTTCTTTCATTCTCCCATAATACGAATCCAACAAACAGGAAAAACATGAACCCAAACCAAAGCTCAGACATCACATCTGGGGAGAGACCAAGCATGGAAAATTTTAATCCAAAGGTTAATGTTTGGGAAGCTCCGAGTGTGTGAAAAGAGGGGTTAGATGGGTGCTGCTCCGCGGCTCGAACAGTTATTGCCGCCAAGTGGCGGCTTTCAAACGGTGCCTGCCTGCCCCAGCCCAGGCACTCGGGGTCAGGAGCTAAAATAGAAAACAACTGAAATCACTGGAAGCAAACAAACACTCAGATCAGATGTTGGAAAAGCCAAGCGAGGAAGGAGCCAGCAGCAAGAAATGCAACTCGAGCCCTGTGACTGGGAACGGCCTCCTGACTCGCCCTGGGTGAATTGCACCAAACCACATGGTGCTGGTGGCCCTTGTGACCCTCTCCTGCTCCCCCACCCCTCCTGTGCCACCTCCAAGGTCACTCGACAGCCCTGTGACACTCTTGTCCCAGCTGTCACCTCCATCTCCTTTGCTCACTACTCTGCAGAGTGACACTCTAGTGGTTGTCACACCTTGGGGCTTTTTCCACCCCACTTTTCTCACCAGAACCATCATTTCCTGCCCAAGGACAGAGCACCCAACTCTTCCCCTTCCCCCTTCTCCCCACCCCAGCAGAAACACCTCCCTGTACCTGCCCAGAGCAGCATCTCTGCTTCTCTCCTGCTCGCTCCACCCTTGTACCCCGAGCTGCTGGGCTCCTGCAACCCCAGTCCTGCAGGAGCTCTGCCCTCTGAGCATCTCATGCCCCCATTTTCCCCACATCCTGCCTCCAAAATGCCTTTGTCTTCATCTTCTGCATTAGATTATGCCCTTTCCAGACTGCTCCTTCCAGACACCAGAAATCTCTCTCATCCCCAAAGCTCCAACAGAATAGCATCCTAATTGCCTTTGTTAGGGATGGGGCCATGCCTGTAAAACTGCCACGGCTGCTGCAGGCCGGGTCGGCACTAACAATAGCTTAAAAAGCTCCAGGAGTTCAGCGAGGAGCCCTCCCACACTAAAGCAAACACAAAGAGAAGGGACCATATGGCTGCAAAGGCAGCCGTGTCAGGTGGGTCGGAGCCCGGCCCCCGGGGCTCCCCGGGGGTGGGAAGGGAAGGCACGGCCCCGGCAGGCGTGAGAGCATCCGGCAGAGCCACGCTGCATCCCGGAGGCTTCCTGGGAGCAGCCAGGGCAGAGCTGCTCCCCAGGGCAGCAGGCAGGCTCCAAGGAGCTGCAGCACCCGTGGGTTGGGCTCTGCACTTGCCAGAAGGGTTGGGCTGCTTCTCTCCCAGCTCCTGCCCAGGCAGCTGCTCCCTGGAGCCACGGGAAGGTTTGATTTTAGGCACATCACTGAGAAAGAAAAGGAGTGTGACCTGCTGCAGAGCAATGAGTGACATCTCCCAAAGAGCTGGGGTGTCATGCATTGCTGCCCCCGAAGTGGTGGTGCTGACCAGAGAAGCATAAGGATGGATGATGGAGTTCAGCTCCTAATATTCTCATTTTGAGGCTGCTCAAGGTGTCAGGCTGCTAGGGGACATACAGACACTGGCCAGAGAGGAGGAAAAGGGAAACTGTCAGCTGTTAGCAGAGAATCTTTGCAAAAAAGGTAGGAAAAACATAAACTAATCTACAAAAGTGGAAATGGTTCTTTAACAAACCATTGGATAAGGTAAACCCAAGCTTTAGGACTTGCTTGGCTGAGCCCAAAATCCAGGCACCTCTTGCTCCCTGACCACACTCTGCAGGTAAAAACCTAAATCTGCTGACAACTAACTGCAGAAACAGTCAGATAAAAATTAAAAGGAAACAGAAGTGAGGCTGAGGGAAAACACCAGGAACCTCTGTAGACACTGAATGTCTCTCTAAGCTTAGCCCAGAAAAAAGGCTCTAAAAGCACATGCAAAGCACCTCTGCCTGGGCAGGGGAAGGGAACGGAGATGCCAAGGGAAGACCCCGAGGAGCAGCTGAAGGGAAATTGTGGCAGGGCTCACCTGCAAAGGCAGGGGAAGTGTGTGCTGAGAATCGTGAGCAGACCAGGCTGGCAAAGCTTGGCTCAGGAGTGGGCTCCCTCAGGGTCTGTGCTCATGGAAGCATGTGCTAGCACGCCCAGGAGTCCCAGCACAGGCCAGGCAGGCGTGCTCCAGCTGCCCGTGGACCATCACTCCTGCTCCTCATCCCTCCAGCCAAGGGGGAAAATGTAATCAGAGCAATTTCTATTAGCAAGAATATAAAGACTTGGAAGCTCTGGGCTGTCTCTTGACAACTAATTAATTACCAGGTAGCATCCCATTGAAGCTGCCAGCACAGCACACACAAGTTCCAGCACGATTTAGGGAGAGGGATGAACTTTACAATAAACTCTAGAATTTTACTTCATCTCCCGCCACCACCTGAGATCCTGGGGGAACAGGAAGGGGTGGCAAGAGGCAAAGTCTGAAGCCATCTGGGATCATCATTAACTCCTTCACTCGTGGCCTCTGAAACAAAAATGTCAACTTTGCTGTGAGCAGCAGCTTCCAGCCAGATGAGCTCCTTGGATACTCCATTTCTTAACCGCTCTTCTGCCAGTTTCTGCCATTCCCAGAAGGAGGACACAAAGGGACAAAGGCTCTTTGGGCTGCAGAGGCTGTCAGGGAGAGCAGTGGAAGCTGCTACCCATTGTGATGTGCTGAGCTTTGTCAGGACATCCCACACCAAAAAAAAAAAAAGTAACAACAAGCTAGAGGTGAAGATCAGGATGTGTGACCTGTCAGAGAGCTGGGCTTGGGCAGCCAGGACCAAAAATCTCAGAATGGTTTGGGTTGGAAGGGACCCTAAAGTTCCAAACCCTCTGCAACTGAACACTCCCATGATTCATTATAAACCTCATGGCAGCACTGTGAGGTCTGAACTAGGAGACAACACATGAAATCTGAGGATATTTAAGGGCAGTCAGCCCAACACAACATTTCTCAGGGCTCTAGTGCCACAGGGAAAGATAGGAGAGGCTGTTCAGCGTGGCACAAATGGCCTGAACTACCCAGTTTTGTCTGCACCCAGGGTGGTATAAAATTGACCACCAGCAGCACCTTGATCAGCACAGGGGGACAGTGCTATGTTTGAGGACTGCTTTGAGGAGCTTTTTTACATGTGTCAATTCTCCCACCACTTGAGACAGCCCAGGCAGCTACAGGGAGCAGAAGCCTCCATCTCCCTGCTCCAGGCCACAGCTCTACTGGTGGCCACAGATTTCAGCACAGCCACAGGTCATCTTGCTCAGGTGCAAATGTTCTGGGCTAAGCCAAAACATTTCTTTTCTTTTTTAGATTTACTTGATGTAAGTCCAAAAACTGAGATGACATCAAAGAGCCCATTGAGCAGATCCCCTCCAGAAACACACGGGGACTTCACCTCGTTAGTACAAACACGGTTCCCCTGCAGACTTCCTGGGAACAGCTGAAGCAGCAGCGCACTTCAAAAACCAGCCTGCACATCACAGGGCTTGGGGAGGAGCTCAGTTCTGGCTCAGGATTGTTGTCAACCCTTTCAAAGCCCACGCAGGATCACACACAAAAATTGTCACAGCCCTGGGGGGAACAACTTTCTCTTTGTCCCCAGGATATGGGCTGCAAAGGCAATGGCAGGGCAGGAGCTGTCACAAGGAGCAGTCAGGGAGGGCGTGAAGCTTGATGTGAAGGAGAGAAAGAGAAGACTTAAAGGATGGATTTACCCCTGCTGGGACTGGTCAGTGACTGTTTCCCATGAGCTAACAAGAGGAATGAGTGTCCCTTCAGGATTTCAAACCCGTGCCAAGAGCTCATCTTTCTCTGAGGGATGGCAACTGCCAGCAGTTCTGCCCCTGCTGCAGTCCCCAGCTCAGATCTGCTGCTGGCTGGGGTCTGAGGTCACTTCCAGAGGGACACAGGAGACCTGCAGGAGCCCAGGCTGAGCCGTGGCATGGAGTGACAATCAGGAGATATGCTGCTTCCTGGAAGAGTTGGAACTGATGTGCAAATAATGGCAGAAAAATGCGGGGCAAGGGAGGGTTAGAGAGAGATTAGTCTGGGGCACACTCTGGGAGATACACAATGTTAAGTATGAGGGCAAAGGAAATGAAAACTGGAAACTCAAACATAGTCAAGAATCCAATCCCAGCCTGGGCAGGAAGTTTACACTCTGCTTCTAAATATACATGTTTTTAAATCAACAAGCTTTCTTGTTCCTCAGCTCTACTGTACATCCACGTGGGAGCACGAAGCGGATGGAGGCACTGCCAAGCTCCCCTGGCGAGGTGTCCTCTCCACAAGGGACAAGGCAGGGGTGACACACATCCCTGCCATGCCCCAGCAGGGAAACAAAGGCTTCCCTGCTCCTGAAGATGCTCTGGGAGAGCAGAATTCCCAGCTCCAAGCTCGCTGCTCTGCTCAAAGCTCGCAATGCCTTGCAGGCAGACTCTCCTGGGCTCTCCAAGTGCCTGTGGACCATGAGGAGAAGGATCCTGTAAGCAGGGCTCAGCTGTGGTGCCTTTTTCCTCCCTGCTCTCTTCTCTGGCCATTGCATTGATGCTCAGCAGCCTGAAAGTCACAGATTTTTTTTTTAATTTGATATAATTATCTCCTAGAAATTACTGTACACAGCCTCTTGGGATCTAAAGCAATTAAGTGAAGATAAATTTCTTTCATGGAGCAAGCTGTCAAAGGATGAAGCAATTTCATTCCCCATTTGAAGTGGAAGCTTTGGGTCATGCATGGTTTATTTGAAACAATGCCATCACCTAAAGCTGCTGATCTTATCTGTCTCTCTCTGTCTCTCCATTTCAAACTGCTGAAGATGTGCAGCGTGGCACTGCCTGAAGTGATGACATCTGGCACCAGGCCAGCTACAGAAACAAGCTGCTCCTCCCCGAGCCCGAGTGCAAGAGGCCAAACATTCCTATTAAAAAGGGGGAAACCGAGGTGAAATCTGGGAAGAGCTGAAAAGTGGGAATCCTGCCCGAGGGAACAAGCTCCGGGAGGAGCGAGGTGCCAGCAGAAAGGGGTGGCACTGCCCAAGACAGGATGGGGCATCTCTGAGAGGTAGTGCTGCCAGGCTTCCTCTTCCTCACCAGGCTGCCCTGAAGCTATGTAAATCAGGCTTTCAGGATTTCATCATGAGGAGGAACAGCCCATGCCCTCCAGTCTGTATGAGGAGAGACATGGCAGGGTGGAAATTATATCCCATTAGCACACACGTGCTAAGTCTCTCAGAATTTCCAGCAAATTCTCTCCTGTCCTCACACTTCACCATGCCAAGATGTTTCATTTTGCACAAAAAAACCCACATAAAAAATGAACTCATTTAAATAAACTGTTCTCCAAAGTGGTGGATTTTATCCTGGAAAGGGGAGGATGTTGTGGAGCAAAGTGTGGCTGTGGTGAGGACTTTGCTAGCTCCACAGGGTCAGAGATTCCAGAGATTCCCAGGAAGAAAGGCATGTTTAGCAGGTATTCCAGACTTCCCAAATGAGGAGACTTGGAGGATCTCTCCTTCCCCACATCAGGACAGTCACTAACTCAAGTCCCAGGGAAATTGGTGAGGATGCTCATGTCTAAATGGAAGTTTTATTTATGAGTGTGAAAATGGGCAAGTGCTGAGCAAATTCAGCTCCCACGGCCTGGACTGACGAGAGCATTTCATCCACGAGGCTTCAGCAAAGCTCAGATCACTGCTGATTAAATCTTTACTCATTAAAACTAAAAAAAGTTACTGGTACTAGAGGGAGCTAATAATAAAAACTGGCAAGGGGTGCAAGTTCCAGAAGCATCTGGGTGACTTAAGAGCGCAAAAATGATCTTCAGAAGTGACCTCAGCACCAAACATGAGGCACGTCACCTCAGCTGGGAGGTCACTGTATGAGCTCCAGAAATGCACAGCAGCAGGCACGTCCCTGACACACCCTGGGGAGCTGCTCCAGGGCCACTTTTCCATGGGAATCACATGTGGAACAGGTATCAGCTGATACCTGTTCCACATGTGAAGTGACACAGCTCTGGAAGGATGCAGCAAACATTCCTTCAATCACATGTGGAACAGGTATCAGGTGAAGTGACACAGCTCTGGAAGGATGTAGCAAACTCCATCTTTTTCTGTGCATGGATATAAATCTCCTTCCTTCCCTAATAATGGCTGCTGTAATAAACATCACATCGTTTATGCTTCAGATAAATACAGAACCAGAATGTAAATCTGCTCTGCTGTCCACAGAGCAGGCAGGCAGTGACTCCTCAGAAAACACATTTGTCTTCATACTGAGAGCTTGTGTTTATATGTGCATCTACCTATTCCAAGTACAATGAAGTTTTGGGAAAGTTTAAAAAAATAAATCAATGAAATGACTACAAATAAGAACCATAGTTGCCACTATTCATAATATATAAACATATAGACAAATATTTGTTACATATGGTGGAGAAAATGCTTTATGTAAAATGCTGGTATGTAAAATGTTAAGGCAAATTTTGTTCATTTAAATAAATTATGGCTTTTACCTTATGTATAAGGAAATATATGCAAATACGTTATGGGGAAAAATGTGATTAAATTATCTGCTGGATTAAATATCCAACATTTTTCATGTCCCACCACAGACACAGCCAGGCCAGCAGCAGTCAAGCTGCTCATGTGGGGTCTGTGTTTGGGAAGAATTCGAATGCTTCCCAATGAACCTTCCCTTAGTACCCCCCTGTCTTCCTAAGGGACACGGGTGGCCTGGGGCTAAGGCACTGGTCTGAAATCCTGGGTATCAGGGGTTTGTTCTCATCCTGAAGCCAAGGCTTCCTGTGGGACCAGCTCAGTCCCTCAGCCCTGTGTACCTCTGCTGCCAATCCCCAACAAGGAAATTGCTTTTCCTTCTGTCACAACGTGTTGTGGAGATATGTTCATTAATGCCTGGGAAGTGCTTTGACTTCAATGACTTTGAGAAAAAAAAAAATCAATAAATAAGATTATGGTGGTGCCTTCTTCTCCCTGGGGTTTGGGATGTGACAGCAGGAGGGCACTGAGGGTGACAGCTCTGTCCTGCCACGGGAGCTGGGCTCTCCAACCTTGCCCAGCCCCAGCCCAGCGCTGGCAAACAGATTTGGCATCCACAAAAACAACACAAGCTTCAGCTGGGAGCAGAAACGTGGGGAGCAGACTCCAAGCTCAATGACAGAGGTCACCTTCCGTCTCCCATAGAGACAGAGTAGATCCCCATCTGTTATTTGGGCTGACCACTCCCTGCATTCCACCCCGTCCACTTCTTTGGCAAGCTCTGCAGGACGTGGATCTTTCTTATTCAGGATAACAATGAGGAGTTATTAATTGGGTCTTTTTTCGGGTTTCCTGAGGTCCTTCCCATAGCTGCCTTGGTGGATACCACAGCCGTCCTCGCCTTCAGATGGGATTTAAACATTTCAGTTGGGCAAAGACAAAACAGTGCCATGAAAGAGGGTCCCTCTAAAGCTGAGCCACGGGCAGAGGCCAAGAGTCAGGTCAAGGACTGAGTTTAGCACCAGAAAGAAGAGTCTGAGCAATGACAGCATATCCAGCTGGCAAAGTTGAGGCAAAGATGCAACCCCGAGTCCCAGGGACCTCTCATGTGATCCAAAGCACCACAATAACACCTGAGCAGCACAAAGATTGTCTCAGGCCACGCTCCATGCCCAGGGACAGCTCAGCCAGCCAGAGCAGCCTTTCCATTTCCTCAGAGATTCTCTGGGTAGCAATAAGAGATGGCTCATTGGGAGGGGATCCAGCATTAATGGTGTTTTAATGAGGCCTTTCAATACACTTATAGACCAATCAGCAAATTCCAGGAGGTCTGGGCTCCAATACGTCATTCCAAGTACACTAAAGCTGTGGCAATACCTCTGCACAGCCAGAGCTGTGCACTCTCTGGGCCTGATGCCCTGCCAAGAGGTGGCAGGTTTTGTGCAATCTGGGTGCTGGGGCAGCAGAAACAAGGCCATTTCCCACTGCAAAATCCCAAGGGAAGTGAAGGGTGCACACAGTGTGCTCCAAGGAGATGCTGCACATGGTCTGACTCTCCTTTCCTAGGTCACTCCACTATTCCCAACTCCAGGAACACACGGTCAGCGAGTTTCTTGAATAGGACATTTCCCGTTTCCCAAGAATCTGTGCTGAACCCCTGGAAGCAGTTTTTAGGACAAAAGGACAAAAACTTTTTAGTAAGTTTAGGACAAAAGGACTAAACACAAGTAAGCTTCATTACACAAACCTGGCCTGACCATGACACAAGTGAGGACGCTGGACAATGAGCGCCATCTGATCCCCACGGAAAGATCCAACCCCAGGCATGGGACAAGGCTGATTTATCCTGTCAGTCTCTGCCTCGAGCTGATGATCCCATCTCACTTCCAGAAAACACTTTAAAAGAGCCTTCAGCTGACACCAGAGCCAAGCTGTGCAGGGCTGGCTGAGCACCCGACACGTGCTGGGGCACGTGCACAGCTCACACCCTGATTCTCTTGGAGCTCACAATGTGGTTGAAGCGCCCTGTCCAAGATGAGCCTGGAGGAGAGGCAGAGGTGCATCCAAGGCTGGGGAGGAAGGCATGGAAACATCACAAGCCACTTGAGAAAACTCCCCACGCACCGTGGTAGCGCTCCTTCCCTCCCCATGCCAGGAAAGAGGCATTCCAGGGACAGGGAAGGTTATTTCCACCAGCTGCTGGTTCTTCCCCCCCCACAGGAGATGGGGCTGCCTGGAAGGCAGCACCCTGTACTTCCCTGCAAGCTGTGCCCAGACCACAAAGCCACTCTGCCTCTCACTGACACAGGGGTGAAGAGAACATGTGTAACTGGATCTTAACACGTTGGCAGGTGGTTCCTCACCTCGCAGTGCGACTGCAGTTCCCACACACAGCCCTCAGCCCCGGGCAAAGCAGCAGGACCCCAGCTCTGCACGGGGTGGGGGGGCTGCTGTTAGATCTGCTCCTCCTCGCCACCCTGCCTGCCCAGGGCTAGGGGAGGACCTGTTCACACTTGGCTGTGGCAAAGGGGCTGCAGGGCTTTGAACTCCTGCTGCCTCCAGCGCCGTTTCACAGCCCGATGCCACGGCCGTGCGTCAGCAGCCCTGAGCACTCGGCACGGCCGGGCCAGAGGATGTGAAAAGCTCCTATGCCCCAGAGACTGCAGTGCACAGGATACGGCCTGGATTAAAATCTGGTCAGCAGAGGTCTTAAAATGTCAGTGTAAACAGGAGGGCAGTGCTGGCGGGGCGGCAGGGAAGCTTGCTCGGGCTTATGCTGCTTAACAATAGGTTCAGTGACCTGGACAAAGAAAACCTCTCCTGATAAAGCCAGCAGATTAGACAGTGACTCAAACCCTCCCGAGGTTTCAAGAGAGCAGCTCAGTAACAGGCAAAAACTTGGGATTGCTCAGTCACTTACTTAGGAATGAACCCCATGCTATTTACCACAGTTAATGCCAAATTGTGCCTGCAGGAAGGAGCAAAGGCTGCAGGACACTGGGAGTGTCCATGGGTATACAGGACAGTGGGACAGCACAGTGTCACCTCCTCCTGAGGAGCAACATGTGGAGCCTGGACAGTCACAGCTCAAACACACCAGGAGAGCAGCTCAGGGGATCCAAACCATGCCCCAGACTGTCCTGCCTCTCACTCCATCTATCCAGCTTATAAAAAAACAGGATGGGAACTGGGGGGACTCGGGACACATTTACATATCAGAGTTGGAGCAGCAACCCATGACTTCCCAACCTACAGCAAAATTCAATTATTGGAAACTGAGACAAAGCAAATTTAGCTGGGAAAGAATGCATGTTTTTAACAGCGACTGAAACTGGGCCTGGTGACAATTTGCTGAGGATCCTGAAGGGTTCTCAGCCTTCCAGAATCAAGGGTTTGTGCTTTCTACAAGACCTGCTGTTGGAAATTTCCTTGTGGTTTCATGAGGCAGAAAAAACCAGTGGAGATGGCCACAGCTTCCCCAGCTGGCCAGCATCCGGGGCTCTCCTGGGCTGGATTCCCCATTCCCAGAACTGACACGCACCACCCTGGGCTCCTCTTTGAAGAGGGGGTTTCTGACCTGTACATTCTTCCCAGAAGTTCCCTGATGTTCAAAGCACCTTGCTGACAGACAGGCAGGTGTGCCTGTGACAGTGACCACCTCCCCAAACCCAGTGTGGGGGCGGAGGGGAGGGGGTGGCCCCCCAAACACAGCCCTGGGCAAGGCACGGGGGAGGGCTCCCAGCCCAGCTGTGACATTTCCTTTCACCTACCTGTACAGCTGTTTCCTACAGGGCTGCAGCCTCGAGTGAGATGTGTGAGGCTTCTGTAGGTGCTTGGGAACAAGATGGAACAGAAACGCTTCACACCTGGCCCCAAAATTACAGCACGCTGGCAGGTGGCCAACATAAACTGGCAGAGTACCAGTTGCAATGGACATCAATTAAGCAGCCTGTCATCCTCAGACTGCAGGCTTTGCTTTTTGTGATCTGCATCGCTCCTTAAGCCTTCAGCAGCACCAGCACTGGAGTTTTCCAGATGGGATCATTTCCCGCAGATTCCACTCGCTAGATTTATTGCAGGTTTTTTTTTCCTCTTTTTAACCCACCCCCCCTTCAAGAGGCTGAACTATTATTCCACATTGCAGATTTCTCCAGTGCTGGATTCAGCGTCCTTGTGCCGTGCTAGTGCTTGTTTGCCATCGGTTCACTTCACCTTCAGCTGCAGAAACTCAATTTTGAGAATATCCTCAGAACTCTCTTGGCTTTAAAAGTGATTAAAAAATGAGGCCAAACAATAACTGAACAGGATTCCTCTCTTGAAGATGCCCTGCACAGCCCTAGGAGATGTTGCAGCAGACACTGGACAGGACTTGTGCCCACTGCTCCAGTGCTGCATTTAAAACAGCACAACAGACACCAGCGTTGCCTCCTCTGCCACCCTGGGGACATGGACTGAGCCTGGCGCTTCCCACTGTGCTAAAGGCACCTGGCAAAGGCAGAGAGAGGCTCCCACAGTGCCCACACAGCCCCTGGCACTGGTGGTTCAAGGTGATGCCAAGGACAGCTGAGGAGTTCAAAGCAGGTGATGATCCCCACACTACCTCCATGGTGGCATAAAATCCAGCCTCTCCTCCATCACCCCGTGACATCATCTTCCAACATGGCCCATAATTTAGTTTAATTGCCTTTTACAATCCAAAGGCACCACATGAAAGGGAAGGTCGAGGCTGGGATGGAGTTCAGATACTGGTCAGAAAATGTAAACATCTCTAACTCTGCCGCCTCGGGGCTGCCAGCTCCTGCCAAGTCCCCGCTCCGAGCAGGGCTGCCCGTGGCAGGGATCTTTCAGTGCTTGTTTGGAAACCAAGGCAGGCAGGAATGGAAGGAGTTTTTCAAGGATGACTCCTCATTGGACTCTCCTACTTGGGGCTCCGATCTCTGCTCACAGTTTCCCTTTTCCTCTCTGGACCAAACTCCAAGCTGGAATGCTCTCGTGGGCTGAGAGCATTTGCCTGCCAGCTGGAGGGAGATGCTCCAAGGCTATGGAATGGGAATATGGAAAGGATGCTGAGAAAACAAGTTACATTTGCTCACTGGGGTTTTCTCTCTGCTTACAAAGAGTTCGTGCTCTCAGAGCCCTGGTCTTGCTACCTTTTCTCTGATGCCTTGCAAAAAGTCCTCCCAAAATCACTACAGTGTGGCCACTCCAAGGTGGATTTAATCCCTGGCATTCCAGGAGTCATTAGGTCTCAGAAAGGACAAAAATACTGGTGTTTAGAGGCATGACAGAGCCCAGTCACTCCAACAGCTACTCCTCCTGGGCTTTTAAACCTGGGGCTCCCTTTCCAAGAGGCATCAGACATGACTACATGCTGCCAAGAGATCTCTGAGAGTCTTAGGAAGACTGAAATACCATAAATAAGTGAAGTGAATAACAAGACAGGACTAATTTTAGCCCAAGTCTAAATAATAATTAGCTCCTAAACAGCTAATCCAAAGGCTACTGCCCAATCTTGAGCATGTTGGGGCAACTAGAGAGAGGGTCACATTTGAACTATCCACCTGGGCTGGACAGTGCAGAGGAAGGAGATTTGGGATTTCTAAGGAGAATAAAGCTTGGGATTTAGGCTATCTGCAGTGACAGGTGAGTGAGTGGGAA
The DNA here is from genome assembly GCA_013400635.1 of Hypocryptadius cinnamomeus. Lineage (NCBI taxonomy): Eukaryota > Metazoa > Chordata > Aves > Passeriformes > Zosteropidae > Hypocryptadius > Hypocryptadius cinnamomeus. The sequence continues at coordinate 47,230 of VYZP01020506.1, forward strand.
GCTCACTGGCCACCCCAGAGCAGGAGGAGCCACGCAATACCCAGCTTGTAGGTCTGGCAGTAAAATATTGCTAATTAATTTTCAGAGCCTCACATTTTAGAGCTTTCATTTGCCTGGTGAGGTGAGACAGGGTTGAGACCAGTTGAGTGGTGAGTATCTGAGACAGTCCACTCCACACATGAGCATGCACATGAGGGAAAGGAAAAAAAGTGCCTTTCTGTTTGAGAGGAGGGAACCACAGTGACTGGCCCTATAAGCACATGTATTAATCATGCACCGTCTGGTTTTAATCCACACACTGCTGATCCTGCGTCTCACTGTATTGTTATCAGGGGAAGGAGTATTTCTCCTCAATCTTATTCACCAGCCAAAAGCCTGAAAATGCAAAAAACACATTTGTGAAGTGCCTTCCCAAGGACCCTGGGCCCCGGACCTGGTGAGCTGGGGCTGCTGCCTTTTTATTGGCGTTTAAAAACCTTTTATTAACGTGTGTCAGGGCTGGGGGAGGAGAGACAGGCTCAGGTTTCAGGACCCCCCATGCAGAGAGGTTTATTGTGGGAAGGGACATTAACACTTTCTCCTCCACATCTGCCCATGGCAGGGGCATGTGGCAGAGGGTGTGTTGGAGGAACAGGCCTGGGGGATGCACACACTGAGCCCATGAAGAGCTTGCAGGGATGTGGGCAATCCACGCCTGCAGAGAGGAGAACCTCCCTGCTCTGCTCCACATCAGGGATATCTGCAGCCCTCTTCCAGCTTTGCCACAAGCTCCATGGGGTCACTGCAGAGCAGGATGCTCTGGAGACAACAGCTTCCAGTGAGAGCTGAGGAATCCAGGACGTGCCCCAGGTTCCCAGGCTGCACCCACACACCATCACCAGGACTCTCTTTAACCTCAACATGACCCAAGCGTTTTCCATTACCAGCACCATGACTCCACAGTTGCTACCTTCCCCCTTCCCGACCTTAACTCAGCCATGCTGCTGCTCCCTGCTCTTGCCTGGGGTCCAAGGCTGGGTGAGGGAGGTCCTGGCAGTGTCTCCTTGGGCTGCAGAGGCTGCAGACACAGCTGACAGCTCAGGCACCAGGCTGCATAGTTTGCTGCTGACTGGTACAGTCGGTGGTGTTCCATCACACAAGCTGCAGTGGAGATGTGCCCAACACACACACCCAGGAAAACAACTCTGAGTTCTGCTCACCCCAGAGCCAGCTTTTGTTGGTTACAGCTCCAATGACAGTGCAAGAGACGATGGGAAGCTCTAAGTGTCCCACTGGCTCCAGCAGGAATTCGAATGCGCGGCTTCATGGCAGCGAACTGAGTCAGAACGTTTTCACTCAAAATAAGAGCCAGGCCAAATGCTCAAAAACTTACTGAGAAACTCTGGCTGAATTCTGCACTCCATCTGCTAAATGGGACGTGGAGAACAAAAAGGAGTGGGAAGCACAGTGTTTGTCCTATACAACTTACAAAACAACCACCCTCTTGGTAGAGCAAAGAGCCCAACACCATTTTAAACCCAATTCCTTCTGGTTCTGCCTTTCAACAGATTCTTTTCCTCTGAAATGTTACAAATTAATTAAGAAGCTAGAGGGTAAAAAAATGGGGAAAGGATTTGGAGTATCAGCAAGCAAGGTGAGATATCCTTGTAGTAAAAGCAAACTGCCTCTTTCTAGCCATGCAAATGGTAGAAAAAGGACCCAGAGTCACTCTGGCACACCAGAACCCACAAGATATTCACATTGTGCCATATAAAGAGCAGTACATTCTTATTGCCTCTCCAGCAAAGAATCTGGGCTGAAAACTGGGCCAAGACTGAAAACACAACAGAAAGAAATTTGGTGCAAAAAATAACTCCTGCTAAAAAGCAATGAAAAATCAGTATGGGAAAAAAATCAGTGCCAGACAGAGTTGCTCCACTGCCATTGCCTGCTGGAGGCTCAGGGACACAGATCCCGAAGTGCCACCATGCTCAGCACAGACCTTCCACTGCAAACAGCCCAGAGATGCATCCCACAGGCTCAGGATGGTTTGGGTTGGAATGGATGTTAAAGACCATCCAGTTCCAACCCCTTGCCATGGACAGGGACATCTCCTACTAATTGGAGCAGGCTGCTCCAAGCCCTGTCCAACCTGACCTTGAACTGATGAACTGCCAAGGAGTTGGATTCACCTGGGCTCTGCACGGGAGGGCAAGGAGCAGATGGTGGAGTGGAGATGGCACACAAGTTTAAGTTGGGTTGGGGGATTCTTTGCTAGAAAGTGCCTTTTTCTATCTTGCTCACAGTCACTCCCATGTGGGTCTGTGCCTCTCAGTCCTGGCTGGCTCTGCAGTGCCTTCTGCAACACCCCACTCCTGCAGAGCCCAACAATTCCTCCATTAATGCTGCAGAGGGACAACATTTGTGGAACAGGGCAGTCACTTGACTGCACTGACGCAGCCGACACTGCAGCTCTTTCTAGAGCATTTCCAAATGGCAGAAAATGGGGTAGGATCACCTAAAAAGGTCACTTTGCCTCCTATTCCAAGGTGCTTACCTCAGCCCAAGTTGTACCTGAGAGAGTCACCCAGCTTGTTTTTAAAATCTCCAAGGCTGGAGAGTTCCTCAAGACTCACTAAGGAGGCTGCTCTCAAGTGCTGAATTACCCAAAGGTATGAAACCTTTCCTGAAGTTTCTTAATTTATTTTGCTACAATTTCTGCCTGTTCCTTCCTGTGCTCTTCAGCATGGAGCTGGAGGACACCTTGTTCTCCTCTCTGCCTTTTCTCTGAATTTCCTTTGGATTAAAAAGCCTCAGTTCACCCAGGCCCTTCTTGGAAATCAGGCTTTTGAGCTCTCTTTGCTAACTCACTGTCCTCCCCTTCATCCTCTCAGGTGTCCTCTGCACAGTGAACATGCACACCTGCTGTTTCACCTGTCTGACCATTAATAAAAACACTGGTCAGAAAGGAATAAAGGGGTACAGGCACAGCCAGGCCTGGCTGCTTCCCTCTGGGATTGGTGCTGCATTTTCAGCAGAACTGAGATAACACCATGCCTGATATTCCAGAGTTCCTGAGTGTCTGGTGCTGAGCTGTGAGGGCACCAACTCCCACCTGTGGAGTTGTGCAGTTTCTTTACAAAACACCAGAACCAAAGGGAGCTGGGACAGGGAGAACTCAGCTCAGTAGCTCAGGTGTAGCTACAGGACAAAGACACAAAGATGAGTGCAAGTGCCTGGCAGGGCAGGTAGATGGCACTCCAAATAAACTGGTGTGTGGTTAGAGGAGGCAGAGTTCAGGGAATACTGACCCCCTCCCACATGTTACAGGGCATCAGAGTTGCTCAGCCACCTCACCTGCCTGCTGGGGGCTCTGGCTTGTGGCTGCTGGGAAAAGAATCTCTGTATAGGGACACTTGGATTGTCCCCAGCAGAACCCCCCTGAGGCCACCACACACACTGGGCAAACCTTAGGGCAGCAATGGCAACTGCATGCTTCTTATTTTAACCCTGTCAAATGGAGCCTTGAAAATTTATGCTTCCACAGACACTTCCTGGATGAAGCTGCTTCCCCAAAGTGAGAGGGCTCCTGGTTTTACTGGAAGCCTGTGCTCCCGTGCTGCAGGCAGTGCTGTGAGCACAGGTTGGGGCAGACAGAGAAGTGAAACAGAAATTTGCACCTTTGGGTCCCTCTGTGAGAAAGGTCCTGAATTTCTCACTGTCATTTCAGGACAATGTCATGAAGAAGAAGTGGCACAGAGAAAGGCACCTTGCCATTGTCACATGCAGGCTCTCCACAGAAACCTGCTCTGCATCCCCACTTCTCCTCCTGGAGCATCAACCCCTCAGGGAGGGGACACTGCAGCTTCCCAGATGAGCCATGCTTTTGGAGCTGCAGCTCTGCCTCCGAGCAGGAAACTGTTGAGAGCCACTCTCATCCTGCCGTGCCTCCAAGGGCGTGCAAAACAAATGCCATTGTGCCTCCTCCATCCCCCACCAGGCTCTGACACATTCTCCAAGTGCAGCCCCCAGATCCCTCCTGGCCAGGTGGTGGCAGAGAGCAGACCCAAAACCCCACATCAACAAGGGAACTGATTTCATTATTCTAAAAACAAACAGCCAAAGGAAAGTTCAGCCTAGAATGGGCTCCTAGAGCAAAGAAAGGAAAATAGAGAGCGGGCAGTGGGGAATGCTTCATATTCCTAAAAGCCTTTTGTACGTTAACACATGGTGTCTGCTTCTCTCTAGTCACCTATTTATCACTCTCCTCTTTAGAGAAGGAAAAAAGTCCTGGCTGCCTTCCTAAGGCAGAGTTTTGTGGCCGGGGGGAGGGGGAGGGTGCTTTAAGCATGATGCAAACCATTTGGAGTGCACCGAGAGCTCTGCCAACACAAGCTGCACTATTTAAACAAGTGAGGAAATGATCGTATATACAACATGCCAGCGAGCACACACACACCAGAGGAAGTCGAGAGGGGTTTTCATGACACAGAGCTGGATGTCAGCGGCTGAAAGGTCGATATTTTCCCTTAACACCCTTCTCAATGACTTAATCGTGTTCCGTTTGCACAGAAAACTTCCCAAGAATAAAAGTCTGGAGGAATCGAGGGGGGATGTTTGGCCTACTGCTGACCTTGTCCGAGGTCCTCTCCACGTAGCAGGGCTCCTGGGGGGCGACCAGCAGGGGAACGAAGCCCGAGAGCAGCCGATCCTCTTCCAGGCTAAGCAGGGCAAGGTCGTCATCTGGGTCCTTGTACAAGGGCACCTCCGACTGATTCACTGTGGTCAGTATGTTACAGAAGTCAGCCAGCGTCGCCCACACATCTACTGAGACCCTGGGAGAACGAGGAGAGACGTGAGCAATTCAGGGCTGGAATGCGTTGGGAGTTGCCTGCAATGCTGCAGCGAATACCAGAGAGGTGAGGCGAGGCGAGGCCCGGCACCGCTGCTGCCCTGCCCCGCGGGACGGCCCCGGCACAGCTGCGCTGGCACCGACCCCGCCAGCACCGTGACCCTCACCCGCCAGCGCTGACCCCGGCCACCGTCCCCCTGCATGGGGACAGCTCCCAGGTTGTCCCCTTCCTGCTGCTCTGCCCACCTCTGCCCAAGGGGAGCGGTTGCCCCGTGTGGAGCCCAGCTCATTCCAGATGATGTTACTCAATTTTAAAGCCTGCTGGAAGGACAGAGTGAACACCCGCGTTGCTGTCGGGGCTGAAGGGGCTCTTGGAGGGCTCCAATCCGCCCTGGGGGGCTCCAGCCCAGCCCAGAGCATCCTCTCCTTCACACAGCTCTTATCTGCTGTGACCACGTGCTGCAGCCACAGAGATTTTCACAGCTGAACCCCAGCCATGGGGGGGTTAAAGCCGCGTTTTGTTCCTCACGAGTGACCTGCAAAGCTGCCTCTGCCATGTCTCATGTTCCCAGAGTGGCAGTGATGTCCAGGGTGCAAACACAGGAGCTCTGGCCTGCTTTCCACACATTCCCATCACACATCCCCATGGCTGAGCACAACCCAGGGAAGGCCCAGCACCCCAGAGAGAGCCAGTGTGGAGAAAGCAGGGAAATAAGCAACAAGCATGGGGCTACTACAGCTGACCAGGCTGCCTCACACAAACACTCACATTGGCTTTTTTTTAGGATGTAAACTGGGATTTAGGTAGAAAACAGGGGAAACTGGGGCTGATGTGCTTCTGGTAGGCTGCTCCTCCAGCCCACACCTCTGGAGAAAAGCACAGGGAATCCAGCATCCCCGGGGGTACAGCAGTGACCGGTACGGGCCCAGGGCTGGAGGGAGGCCCCCTGCTCTTTGAACTGCTCCAGGTGGACAGAGTCTGCAGTCGGTTATTTACGGGAATCAATGTACCAGGAAAGCACACTGAAATGAAACATCTTGTTTTCAAGAGCGTCCTGGGAGCCAGGCAGAATGAGGAGCCATTAATCAAAGCCCGGCACGTAATCAGCACACATGTAACGCAGAGTCGCCCACGTCCCTGAGCCAGCCCTAGCCCACGTCCTGCAAAGGAGGAGAGGTCCTTCAAAACCCTCTGCTCACAGACACCAGGAGTTGGGTTCATTCACAAAGCTCCATCGCTTGGCTCAGTCAGGTCTGGCTGTCAGAAATGTTTAAATATGGAAAAAAATAAACAGTTGCAACACGTTTTTCGGAGGGATCTGTCCGAGGCCCTTTGTGATGTAATGGGAAACGCTGCGTTTTTGCTACCAGCTGGAAAATAAACAGAGCTGCGAGGGTTAAAAGGAACTGAACTTTCCACGACCCCTATCTGCAAAAGAAGAAAATAATAAGAGGAATGATCCACTGCCCCACAGCCCTGATAGTTTATCCTCCGGCCCAGGCTGCAGAGACAAGCACCGGATGTGATAGGGCTGCTCTGGGCCACCTCCAAGGCAAGCTCTGCCCATGGGAGATGCACAGGGCTTGGGAGGCTCAGCCTCCCCCAGTGCCCTGCTGGCAACTGGGCTTGGCTGCCTGAGGCAAGTCACATAGCACTGGTGGGGCCCCACGGCCACGAGGGCTCGCTGGGATGAAGGAGGTGCAGAGGCATCAGCAGGGAGAGGAATGGGAAAAGTGCCCAAAACTGCCAGGGAATGAGAGCACTGGGGTGTTGGGGACAGGCAGAGATGCAGGGGACATTTCCAGGAGGCTGGGACAGCCAGGTGTATGGGGCCATGCTGGAGGAGAGAGGAAAGAAACACATTGCAGAAAGCTCGCCCATATTCCCAAAAAACAGAGCTGCAGGCAGGGGATGATGACAGTGAGGGTGAGAGGGAGGCAGAGGGCAGTGGCAGGATGCTAGGCTGGACTGGGATTCACTGCAGGGCCAGGGTGGTGGTGGCAGGCATATCAGCACAGATAAAGTACAGGAAGCATCTCCCTCCACAGGGCTTGGCATCCAAAGTCAGAAAAATGCCACAGGAACAGTCACTGAGCTGGCACTGCTAATGCCCTTGCAGGCACCCAGCCCAGCAGTTCCTTTTCCCCCTCAGCAGCACTGCCAGGCAGGGCACCCCTCACCACCCCTGAGTGTGAGAGCAGCCCCTGTCACTTCATCCTTCATCTACAGCTTGACTGCCTTGCCACAGCTCCCATTTGCCCTGGACGTGACAGATTCCCACCCTGGGCTCACTTCAGTCAAACCTCAGACTGCTGGCTCCCTGGGTAGCCAGCTCTCACTGCACTGCTACCCCAGCAGCACCCTGCAGAGCCTTCAGAAAGCCAAGAAAGAAGTACTGTTGGCTTTTTTCCCTGGTTTTCTCCTGTGATGGCAGAGGCAGCACTGCAGAGATCAATTCTGACCATTTTCTGCCACCCTCTCGGGTGCAGCTCCTCCTCTGCAGCACATCTCCCATCACTGCCACCACCAAGATCATTCACCAGCTGCCACTGCTGGCAAAACCAGTGAGGACAAACGGCTCACACTGACACCTACAGCCCTGGGAATCTCCTGCTGGGACATGCACTTGCCCTGGAAAGGTCACACAACACTTGTGAGCCCTGTCAGCCTCCTTCTCCCCACTGCCCATGCCCAGGACCACTTCACGGCCACCCCCAGGCTTTATTTCTGGCTTATGTCACCCCACGGCGCGGCAGTGCCGGAGCCTCTGTGCAGAGCCCAGGCAGCTCCAGGTGCCTGGAAGCTCTGTGCATGCACAGTGCCACGGCTTCACCGTCCCTCTGCAGAGGGAGGCCCTGAATTACTGACACCGAGCCCAGGCACGCAGCTCCCAGGTACAGGGACGAGGCTCCCAGAGCTTTTAACCGAGGAAGCGAGAAGGGGGTGAGCGCGAGGTCTTTCCTCGGAACGGGGGTTCATTCACTTCCCCACAGACACATTTACATTTGCTTATTCCACTAGGACAGGAAAAAAAAATAAGAGTTAATTTCTTTTTTATTGCCTCAGGATTCCAGGTTTAATGTAGCTGTCAGTGTGAGCGCAGCCCAGCTGCAACGCCGACGGACACGGCCCGGCCAGGCAGCGGCGAGAGCTGCGCAAGTGCGCAGTGAGCTGGACCGCAGCCCCGGGGCTGAGCGAGGCTGGGGAGGGCTCCTGGCAGAGATGATGCCCAGATGGGCACCACCACAAGGCAAAAGGCACACAGCAAAGCATGGAGAGAGCAGAGGATGCCAGGACGATCCTGATGCTCACTGAATCCCCGCGCGGGGCGCCGCCATCCTCACCGGGGGCGCGCGCTGCCTGGTGATTAATATCAAGCACAATGACCCCACGTTACAAGCCTGCGGGGGCCTGTGGAGGTGGCCATTTCCTGTGTAATACCAGCTTGTTTAAACACTAACATCCAAACTGCACAGCTGCAGCACAAACCCGGAAAGCGCAGCGCAGAAGAAGCCCTGCATTGTGTTCCCAGCGGCTGCCGAGCCGCGCTGCCGTGCAGATGGCAAACGCCTCGGGCTGCTCCTCCCGGGGCTGGGCACCGGCACTGCTGGCTCCCGGTGCCCGCCGGATGAGCGGCTCTGCATCCTCCTCCTCCTCCCACCTTTCCTCTCTCCTGGACCACGGGAAGCTGAACTAAAAGCGGCTCCTTTGCAAGGAGCAAAAAGGGTTGGCCATGGGAGCTCTTCCCAAAGGCCCTCAGCAGCCCTGGTCAGAGCAGGATGAGGTGGTCACAGCCCTTCTGCATCAGTGATTTCCCCCACTCTGCCTTGCATGCAGTCCTTTTGGCCAGCCAGGCATCCATAAACCCATTCCTCTCCCAGGAACCCACTTTGGAGCTGGAGGGATGCTCTTTACCCAGAAGAGGTGCAGTCTCTTCCCAGCCAGCCCCTGCTTTGCCACTGCCCCCTTCTCCACAGAGACTTTTGGCTTCTCCTTTAGTCGACTTTATCTCCAATCTCAGCCAGGTTTACACTACTGAGACACCTCTGAACCCTGGCTTTGATGTCTCGATAGGGAAACTCTGGTGGCCAGAGTTACTGAGGATGGGATCTGCAAAAGGGATTTTCCATTTAGTCTCCAGCAAACTCCAGCAATGTCTTGGCACCTCTGTGCAAGACTCTGTCCATCCCTCCCAGTGGGAGCTGCCATCTCAGTGACACTTCTCCGCAAGAGCGAAGTGATGAGAGCGATCTGGCACATCTCTCTGGGAAGGTAAGCTCTAGAATGTGCTCACAGCTTTTGGATTTAATTTAATACTTGGTTTAAATTAACCATTTTTAAATGCTTGCAGACAGTCTCCACAAACTGAGAGGCCCTTGGCCCCATGTGGAAGGAGCATGGATTTGCCAGGGTCAGCCCGGCAGCAGTGTGTGTCTAGCCAGTGGCTTCCCCACCAGTCCTTGTGCTTCATTTAGCAGTGGATTAATTGTGGCAACAGAACAGAACAAGGAGCAGCTCTGTCCAGCCCTCTTCACCTTCCTCCCAGCCACATGTCCCAAAATGGGATAGAGTCACTTATACAGCAGCCTCCTTGGAGATCCACCTTCCGACCCATCTGCTACCAATATCTCTGCCTTAGGGGATCCACCCTGCTCCCTTTTTCCCAGAATCCCTGTTTGTACACCCCAATCTCTGCAATTCACTCCTGGGGACATTTGGTCTGAAAGATGCTTCTCTAACTGCCTTAAACAACCACCTGCAGAGAACTCGACACAAGGTTTGCCATAAAACATGAAGACTGAAATTAATTTTAAGATACAGAAGTGACAGCTGCTTGCTGCTAGAAGACCTGGCAACACCTGGTTCAGACACACAATTCCTGAGGCACTGAAGCAGAGATGTCCAAGGTTAAGTTTAGCTCCTATTCTGGAAAGACATGAAGAAAGAGTCATGGAAAGCTTGCTGAGCACCTCTTCCAAAATAGGAAGGACACCTTTCACCTCTCAAATTCACACAGAGAGGTAGTTAGGAAGTCCAACAACTGAAAATCTGTTCCAGGGCATCCCCTGAGCCGTGATGACCATGCAGTGTGGCCAGGAGCTGCAGGAGTGCACCAGACCAAGAAGGGTGGATTTGGGGAAAGATGGAGCTTCTTGCTTGGATTGAATTCAAGACTGCTGAGCCCCCAGGTAGGGAGAGGCTGTTTGCCAGGAACCAGGGTTCATTCCCAAGCTCCCACCAAGAAAAAGGACCCTGAAGACACAGCCTCCTGAGCCTATCATCCCACTCCACGGAGCCCACTCCTGCATGGCTCACATCCCTCTGGCGGCTTTCAGCAGCGCTCACCCCTCACACCTTTCCCTCCGCCTCTGTCCAAGGGGGAAAGCAGCGAGCTGAGGAATTTGGTGTGGGGTTGGTTTTGCTTTTTTTTTTTTTTTTTTTATTT
>VYZP01020515.1:0-15649 GCA_013400635.1 Hypocryptadius cinnamomeus
AAGCTTTTAAAGAAAATTAAGTTGCTATTAGTTTTATGAAAACTGGAAGCTGGATAGACATTGCCAATGTCATCAAAAAAAGATAAAGCAGAATTTGGAAATTACTGTTTCACAGCTGATCACTATGCATATGCCATTTGGCTAGCCAGTAAGCCTAAACCTTAGATCTATTAGCACTACACTTTGTTCATTAGGGATGAAGGAGTTCATGGTACTGTTCCATAAACCTTCCTCACCATACAAGGCACAAGTGTACAGGATACAGAAGTTCTTTAGTCCTACCATTTATAGAACAACTTAGGCTAAAAACCCACAAACCTGTCACATGACAAGAGAACATACACAAAATGCAGTCTAAACAAACAAAGGAAATTCAGAATACAAGTTTTAAAGTGCTTAAATTATCTTATATGATTGTGGGAAAGATGAAACACTGTGAAGACTGCATTCATATTGAATACAGTATGTTATCTACATACTGCTCACCAAGGCATAAGAAATAGAGAAACCATTTGCTCTGTAGTCAGATTGTAAACAAAGCATCTCCAGAAGTTCTAGTGACAGTAACACATTTATGAAATGCAACTTAACTGTCGAGTTACACACAATTTTAGGGCCCCTGCCTTAAAGTGGACTTTTTAACAAAAAAAAGCCCATGAGTTGCATACTGAATTTATTTATAACTATAAACCTCTTGGAACAGGTATCAAAGTTATGTTATATTTACTAGCCTGAAAAAAGCCTAATAAAACACTCTGGCAAGTTAAAGATAAACACCAGAGAAGTGCAGCACCATGTAAATTTTTTTATTTCCCCAGTGGTTCACAGGTTGTTGTAATAATTTGCTGTGCCAAGTTAGCTATCACATTTGCTATGACAGTGTCTAGCTCTTCAGATAGATGGCATTGCTGTGGGTAGGGGAAAGACAGCTGGACTACTTGTATGACAAGAAAGGTAGTGGGAGAAGTGAAACGTGAGCCACAGGTTTGGAAGCCTGAGGTATTTTTCACTTCTGTTTTTTATTTTTCCATACACACAGGAAACTCCCTCGGGGGTGGGAGAAAGAACAACTTCCCTACAGCTAAATAAAAGAACGTGTAAAACAGAGAAACCACTCAATGTTTCTGTACCCCAATAAATAAAAACATACAGAATCAGATAAAAACTTTGACACTGAGATAGCAACTCTGAAATTTCTTCAATGTCTTTGCAGCAGTAGAAAATTCAAGAAATTACTGCCTCCACACACATATACATACATCATTATCTACCCTCAGAGAGTTCATACCGTTCCCCAGCCCCAGACTAGCATCCATCTATTCCTCTCATTTCCTTTTGCTATTACAAAGTGAGGCAAAGATGAGGAAGAAGGACAGAGTGAAGACAATCCACTGAGGCGTGCAAGGCCTTCTGCTCCCACTGCTAGTGGATACACAGGTTATTCTTACTCAGGCCAAGGCTCCAGCAATCCATTTCTCCATTTCCAGCAGCAGGATTAATGGACAGCTGACGAAGAGTAAGAACCATACAAGCCTAAATGGTACCTCTCCTCAACATTCTCCTGTCTGTGACTATTTTCAGTCCAGTGCGAGGAAATCCCAAGGTAACTTCACATCATCAATATGATCAGCCTCAAAGAGTCGTCCCACGCCAGAATCAAAATTTAGTTTTAACAGATCAGTAAATCCAGGTTCATGCTGGAGTGACACTGGAAAAGTCTGCAAATGACCCAGCTCAGCAGCCACAGACACTCACCGCTGACCTAAGTGCTGTGACAGAATGCCACTGCTATCTGAAGGTACACACAGAAACCAGCTGTCAAGTGTGGCATGATAATATAAATGCTTATTAATAAAATTAGCCACAAACTGTAGGGGAAAGCATAATAAATCTCTACTGGTAATTTTTTGGGGGGGAGGGAAGGGCAGCAAAGGAATGGTACTGTGGAGCTTTCTGGATCAAGTTAGATTTTTGGGTTTTTTTAGAAATGAAAGGATTTTCCAATTTTCCCCAAGAGACCGGCAACTGCAAAGCACAACGCCCTTTAGGAAATAAATCTTCATTAACTACATGAACAGTGCCATGACAGGCACTGTTTTTCAACCCAACAGCTTTTCAACCATGATCCCTTTCACTAGTTATAAGATCTGGCTGGCCATGCCAGCACACCTTAGGACAAACCTGAAGTACACTCAACATTCAGCACACCATTCCCAAAACACAAGGAGTACAGAGAGCTCCAGTTGTCCTGGCTGGTTGTATAATGAAAACCAGAGTTCACCCTTTAAGGTATACTACAGCCCTGTTAAAAGGGCTCCATGGACCTGCATGCCACCCAACAGCTTGCAAGCAGCTTGAGTGACAGGTGAACACAGGTTACTTACAGGAAGGACTGTAAGTAACAGTGACTGTGCCAAGACCTAGGGCACTTTGAACTTAGAGTCCTCAAGATGTTTCTAACAGCCACAATTAACTACAACACTGCAGAAAACAGACAGAATAAGCAATCAAAAGGACTGAGACAGCAAGTCAAAAGCAAGTGGACAATGTAATAAACAGCCTCAGGCAGAAAAAATGTAGTGGATTCCATTACAGATTATTTGGCAAAGGAGAAGCTGATAAATGACTCAACTCTTAGGAAAACTGCATGAAGCTACTTTTGGCTTCCAAGAAAGAAATTAAGAAAACAGCTGAAAAAAAGGAAGACGCCACAGACTGAAAGAGCAATGGTGATCTGGGACAATGCTTAAGTGTTTGCTTCCTGTTTCTCCAACTATGGATCAGTGCTGTAAGTCTGAGTTTGAAGATTTCTTTTACCACATGAAAAAGCCTTTAACCAAAGCAGCAAGGTTGCACACATTAGCCTTGCTGGCTGGAACAATTATTCAAGTCTGATATCCAAAGGATATGCCTGTTTGACTTCCTAAATTTTGTTCCAAAACAAAGTGGGGAAAATGCTTTAGACAAAGGCCTACATGAGCTGTTTAATCAGCAAAAGTAAACTGAGGCTCACTGTTGGAAGAAAAAGTGCATCATTGTTACACATCTACTTCCATAATATCTGCATAGTAATCTTTCAAATATTTTTTTTTTTAAGCAAGAACAGACAAGATCAGGATGTGTATCACCAATAAAAATGCCTTCCATAATGAGAACAACAAGTGTAAGAAAACTATCCTGATCAAACTGGTAATTCTGGACCTATATTAAGACACCCTGGTATGACACCAGTTCTGTAGGGTTCTGAAAAGGTATTAAGAAAAGCAAATCAAATGCTTGCATTCAACCACTGAACCAGGCAAGAAGAAAAGTTACTATTTTATGCGGAATGTCATACATGCTCTTTTAACCCACCTTATGTTACAAGAAACTGTCTGTATAGTAAATATAAATCCAAGTTGTATAACAAACACTTTTAAGTGTATCTATATACACAGACACACACCCACCACTTTTTGGGCAATGCTTACTTACAGAATTTAACCTGGTCTCAGCTTCACTTAGGATTGTTTTTGGAGTGATGAAAGCAAACTTTCTCCCTGTTCTGTTGCTTTAGAAATATACCATATTAATAAGAACAAAGTGTCCTGCTTCTTCACAGCTTGCAATATACAACCTACAAAGCCACTAGCAACACACTGCAGCCTGTATTAATTCAGAGTTCTATTTTATCCATTCTCTTTGAAGTAGCAAAATAATAAAAAAATAGTAGTAGCTTCCCATACATGAAGAGAATTGAAACATTTCAATCAATTTCAAAATTCAATTTCAATTTCAAAAGAAGCGTGATAGAAGCAAAAAACGAAACTCCTCCAAAAATAAAGTAATCCTTCACTATGCCTTCTTTCCCCTCCCAAAATATATTTCCTGCCTTCACAATAGTAACACTGGATCATTCTCTGGCTTTACCAGTATAACTTAAATTTTATACTTCTCCCTCTGTATCAATGTTTTGTCTTGTGTTACATGAGATATCTCAAGATCTTGAATTCTTTAGATTCATTTTCTCTCCAATCCTCATCAGTTGTTAACGGGGGAGAAAAGTCACTTACAAGTGCTTATTAGACATCCCCTCTCATGATCCAAGACAGGGACAAAGCAAAGTTTCAAGTTCCCAAAAGTAAGGAATAGGGTTTGGATTTGATTTAAAACATACAGCTGTTAGATTATCACACTAGCTGAGTAGCAACACTGACTTCTCTGCTCTATAGATAATGTTGTGGTGATGCTCTAAGTATACCACAGTCCTTAGGGCTAGTAACAGCAAAATTTAGGGGAAAAAAGGAACAACACAGTTGGGAAGCAATCTGAAAGTACTGCTCTGGACAAACCTAAGTGAACATGGATTGCCCAGGAACAAAGAGAATGGGGTTTACACAGAAACTTCACAGAAAAAAAACAAACAGGGAAAGTATTGTGGTGTGCTACTCCATTAAAAATAATTTAAGAGAGAGAAAAAAAAGGAAATGCACAAGCAAAACTAATTGAGGGCTGCTCACAAAATTAAGGAGAGGACACAACTGAAAATGACTAAGCAAAATACAATACCCTCTGTTATTTCAGTATGTTTTATATATGTAACAAGAGGAAGCAGAATTGACCAGATACAAACCTGAACCAGAGAAAAGGAATGTCAAGCTGTGGCTATATATGTTTTTCAACTAATGTCAAACCAAAAAAATAAATACAATATTAGCTAGGAATGCAATTTGTGCAATGGCAGAATAGTATTTTTCTTCTTAAAAATCTAATTTCATTACTGAAAAAACTATTCTACAATCAGGGCCATTAAGTAAGAGAATACTGAACACAACAAAGAAAATATCTGAAGTGTCACCAGCAAAAACTGCTGAGTACTTTCAACAACAATATCCACAATTTGAATCCTAACGACAGAGGAAAACTTTCAGTAAGTGAAGTCTCTTATCTTTACAGATATAATATTCATCACTGCCTAATACCTTCTGGCAAACATAGGTCTGTTGCTTATGGTTCAGGTTTTTTTAGAGAACTAGTCAAACTGAAAAAGATAAAACTTTTAAATTTAACCTGATGCAATACTACTTTCATGACTATGCAAACTGACAAGTCTAACCAGTCTACTGCTAACTCCAAGTGCCATCCAGCAATATGGCGAGACATTAAGGCAGGAAGGTCAGTTTAGGTTTCCTGATTATCTACTAAGTATTTATAATCAAAAAAAAAGTTAAGACTTTTTCCAGAAAAAACACAGAACCCAGAAACATTAGAAAAACAAGGGATATGCCTAGAGCTTTTCTTTTTCTATATTTTCTTTCCATATGGAAATTCAGGCTATGTTCAAGGAATGCCCACATAAGGACTGGCTATATACTCTGTCTTGAGAGGTACCTTGAGCATATCTTCTGAGGTCCCCTTCTGTTTACTGCAGTCTCAAAAGCCACATGCAGATCCAGCAAGTCAAAAAGAATGACTGCTACCCTTACAGCACAAGGGATCCAGTAACAAGAGCTGCCCTATACTTTCTAAGAGTCTTTAACAATCAAAATTGACTGTAAAGGCCTGATCTAGTTTTCCTTTGCTACCACCTGAAGTACGATTTATCACTTCAACGAACTGACTGGGAGTAAAACTCAGTAAAACCTTTTTTAAACGTTGTTTCATAACAACTCTTTTGTTTTGCCTGCTAACCGTTGTGAAATACAGGTATTTTGCCCATTGCAAAAAAAAAAAAAAAAAAAGGCAAAAAAAGCAGAAAGTTCTGACGTTTGTTTTGGCATAGTTCTCACGTTTGTTTTAACACAGTTCTTGGTATTTTGAGAGTGCTGCTATCTAAACGTAAGCACTGGGAACACTAATCTTATTTACTGTATTATCAAAACTGAACATGAGCCTGGCCAACATCTATATTATTAATTGAAACAGATTATCAGAATAGGTTTTCATGCCTTTCCTGCTTTAGGTGACTCTTGGAGAAAGAAATTTGCTCTAGCTCTAGAGAACTGCCTGTTTTTTTCTCTCTACTTAACACATTCTTCTATCGCTCTTACAGACAAACTAAAAGACATTACCTCTATAATCAACAGCAAAACAATTAACAGAGGAAGGCACTCTTGTAACTTTAGTACTTATACAAAGATCCCTTGAGCTTTTATATTGTGATCAGAATTCCATCTCAGTATCATCTGAGCTGACTAAAACAATTTGTCACAATACATCAGGAGACCTACAAGCCTCTTTCAAAGAGGAAGCCTTATCCCAAATACTTATTTTGATTAACTGCTCTCTGTGACTTATTAGTGAGAAAATTGTAATGTACACATAAACAAACCAAAAGCAACATCAACCACACAATAGTAAATTAAAAAAAAAAACTGGAATGTAAAAGGAAAATTTAAAAAACAAACAAAAACCCCACACACAAACAAAAAAAACAACCCCACAAACAAAACCTCAACCAACCAACCAACAACCAAACCAAACAAACACCCAACAAACTACACCAAACCAACAACACCCCAGAACTCAATGCTGACAAAGAAGTACTAAACAGCAGAAGAAAAGAATTTGGCCAAAAAAAAAATACTTGGGACAAAAAGACAAAATAGTTTTGATATATCCCACAACTTCTGGAAGATATTACATTATTGAGGATTTTACTAGTCGTCACTGTGTATCTACTACAAAACTAAGCATGAAAAGAAGCACACACATGCAGAACAACTGCAGTCTCTCACCAAAGCGGCCTCTTCTCTGAATTCTGACACTCATCACTGAAACCAGAGCTGGGTGGCAGATTTGGAAAGTACATTTCAATTTCAATTTCAATTTTGAAAATAAGTACCTATACAGAATAATTTCTCCCGCAGTACAAAGGCATGGCAACAGCACACTGCAGCACCACTTCACTTTATTACATGGCACATTTATCTACTGGTCATGCCCTAACCACAGCATCTGTCTCAATTATGTAAGAGCAGCAGCTCTCTAGTGCCCACTCTAATGTCGCCCACTATAACCAGAACACATTAATGATGAATACAGTCACTTTAGCCTTATTTACCATACCTTTCTGTTATGCAGACAAAAAACCTAAGGAAGTCTGATTTCTCCTGACCAGCTTTCACGGCCGCAGTTGGGACAGACAACATGATGTCACCTGTCAAAACCCAGCAAACAGCCCATAACTACACCAAGTACAAGAACAGAGGCAGGAGATAGCAATTCTATTTCCACCTCTCCACAGAATCTGTTTGACCTTGGCAAGTCACTGGGGTTTTGTGCTTGTTTTTTCGCGTTCAGGACATGAGGAGCTTTTACGCAGATGGCTGGAACAACAACAATAACTGAGTAAGGCTAATTATTATTTATTCTGCCCGGCCTTAGAACTCTTCCACAATGGCATAAACTCAAGAGTGTGCACAAGCACCTCCAAGACTCTAGACCTTCATTTTGAAGTTCCCTTTATGTAAGATCACCACTGAAAGCAGTAACACCCCTTAACAAGACAACCTCCCCGGTAATCCAGAACTGATAAAAGCTTAGTTTCACAAATTCTTCTGCTAAACAAACAACTTTAACCTTATTTTCTACACTGGTAGCTCCTAATCCACAATTTGCAACTTGCAAATACTGCCTGCAAGATCCTTTGCCACTGCTCCCAGACAAAATTACATTACAGAGTAAAATAAGAGCTGCCAGGAAAAGGAAGCAGGATATTTTCTGAAGAGTATCTTTTATTCCATGCAATTTCTATGGTTCGGCAAAAATTAGGGACCAGTATTTTGCACAATTCAATTCCCTCTTTAGGCTTGGAAAATTCTGAATTTCACGGCAGCCTGATCAAGTTTCATTTCGATACCAACTTTTCCTGGTAATCTCCCAAAACACCACACACTAAAAATATGCCACAAGTATGGCTTTGAAAAAAACAAAGTGCAGATTAAACTTCCTACAGACCAAGCAATGTTACCAAGAATAAAAGTAGAAAGACATTTTTTCTGGCACATTCAGAAAAATGCCTATATTTGTCTGCACTCATAAAGGAAAAAATTAAGGTATTCATTCCTCTACTCAAATAACTAAGAAATTAGATAAATAACCAAAATACCAACTAGGATCCACTGCAGTATATACCCTTTAATCTAACCTACGAGAAGTAGAAAAATTAAATGAAGAACCAGGTATGATCTCACGCAGAGCCGTTAAAAATTATTAGTTGCCAATAGAGCTTGTTGCCTATTTGAGAAAGTGTTCTGGATTTTCAATGCACTGATGAAATACTACTGCATACAACCCAGTCACGCAGTACAACAAAATGGAGATAAACTCTTGCTCCTGAATAAGAAACAAATTAAGAAAAGTTATACCATAACCACAACCACTGTAAGGTCTTCATGTTTGCCAAGTGAAGCATGTAAACAACTTTAGAATCATAGACTCATAGAACACTCTGAGCTGGAAGGGATCCACCAGGATCATCAAGCGCAATTCCTGGCCCTGTGCAGGACAACCCCAGATACACACCATGAGCCCTGAAAGCACTGTCCAGATGCTTCTTGAACTCTGTCAGGCTTGGTGCTGTGACCACCTGTCTGGGGAACCTTTTCCTAATATCCAGTATAAACCTCTCCTGACATAAATTCAGGCCATTTCTTCGCGTCCTGTCACTGATCACCAGAGAAGAGATCAGTGCCTGCCCATCTGCTTCCCCCTGTGAGAAAACTCTAGGCTGTGATGAGGTCTCCTCCAGACTGAGTAAGACAGCTGATCTCAGTCATTCCTCATATGAATTCCCCTCTAGACCCTTCACCATCCTCACAGTGCTCCTCTGGATGCTAAGAGCTTTACATCTCTCTTACACTGTGGCACCCAGAACTGCCCCAGGACTCGAGGTGAGGCCACCCCAGGGCAGAGCAGAGCAGGACAATCCCCTCCCTTGCCCAGCTGGCCATGCTGTGCCTGATGCTCCCCAGGACATGCTCGGCCCTCCTGGCTGCCAGGGCACTGCTGACTGATGTTCAACTTTCCATTGACCAGGAACCCCAGGTCCCTTTGCAGCCCCCATTCCCCAGCCTATGCACATCCACAGCTGCCCCACCCCTGGCACTCACCCTTGTTAAATATCACATCTGCCCAGCCCTCTAAGTAGCCAAGATCACCCCGCAGGGCCTCTCTTAGTTTAAATAACGATGCAAGCACGTACTTCAATTCAACACGAACGTTTCAAGGCTTATCTACATAAAAAGGCATCCTCAAACATGAGCCTCGCAAGCTTCCTGAAGACACGTGCTGTTGACTGAAGTGTTCAGGCTGCTTTAAAGAGAACAAATCACATCCCAGCAGCATGTCATTCACTAAAAAATCTTATTAATCAAACAATAAAGCATGATAACAATTATATATTACAAAAAAATTTTACAGATCAGTCAAGCTTTTAAAAAATACTAAAAAAAAATAAAATCAGTGTTTATCTTAATCTCTTTATTTTCTATTTTATATATCATTTTAATAAATACATAATATTAGAATATATTATATATATGTAGTAATAGTCTGTCTATTATAAGGATTGAAATCTGCAAGCTTAATCAAGAGACTTCTCACACTGTACATATTGAAACTCTAACGTTCTTTTCTTTATTGGTAAAAAAATTACCACCACAAATATGTAGTTTATACATTTACAAGCATAAGAGCAAGAAGATACTTGGCCATATGTCACCATCTGGATAACTAAAGTGCAGTTGAAGAGCATGAAGTATTTTTTAGAAAATGAAATTATTTTTAACAGTATAAATAGGCTCTGAAAAATGGCTGTGATGTGACATAGCAAAGGTGACAAAAGAATTTCCTCAGATTGTAAAGGTTACTTAATTTTTTTTGTAAAAGGTAGCAACCACAAAATACATACACAAAATATGAGTAAAGAATACCACATAAGTAGAACCCCAGGAAATGAGAAACTCTAAGTTTAGCCCTTACTCTTCCAAGACTCAGTAAGAATACAGGGATATGGAAACTGCTTCTCTTAATAATTTCTTCTTCAATGAAATGTATTGGCCGTTTCCTTTTCTGAATTTTTACATTACAAAAGATAAACATAATACTATATTATTTCCTTACTACTTATCATCTTTTTAATTAATGCAATCATGTTCAAAGTAAGGATAAATTGTATGACATTATAATGCTATAAGCATTTCCACATAAAAATAATGGAAGTTCACTGAGATCAAGAATATAATTTATAATTATAAAACTGCTTTGAAATACTACACACTTAAAAGGCATATCCACTTTTGTCAACAGAATGAAGATTTCACCTGACAATACAGCCAGTGACATTTACTTTTTTCTCTTTTTCACCTAAACATAAAGACGAAACTAAGTAATTCTATAAAAGCCAGCATACACAATTGCTCAATTTTTAGAAACATTGAAATAACAAATAAAAAAAACACTCAAAATACACCTTCCCTGTGAAATGCTCTTGGGAGGCAATATTTCAGCACATTAGTGCCATATAGTTCAGTTAATAATGTGCTTGCAATTAACATCCAAAGAATTTAGAGTTGCAAGTACTACGAACACAGAAAATTGATGTCCTGAAACTGTGCATAAACTACATTCTTCATGCCAAGAGAGAATCTAACAAACTGCATAAAAGAATACTTGCTTATATTAAATATGTATTTTAAAAATTCAAATGACAACCTATCTTTTCAAGTTTATCTAAAACCAAACATAGCACAGAACAGGTATGCATTACACCATAACTGTAATCTTCACCAACAATGAATCAGCAACTATACAACCTTTCCTCAAAATTTTTACCTGTGAAGGCACCACAAGTCTTTCAGAAAGACTTTATACAAACCTACAGGTTACTTGCTCTTCTTCTCACAGTTTTTTAAAACATAGAAATTGGAGTTCAAAATAATGAAATATAGTCCTAAAATAAATTACTACTGCAAAATAGAAATTTGCAAGTCAGAGGAAAGAAACTCACTCTCATTCACAAACCCATGATCATTATGCAATTCATAGTACGGAACAATACTTAAAAGAGAACTATTTTTGCAAAGAGATATCAGCAAAGGATATTGCCTTTTAATTGGCTGTAGCAAGCATACACATACTATGCCAAATACAACAGTCTACAGATTATTTCTGGAGGAATCAAGCTATAGAAAGATTATTTTCAAACTTTCTTTGTGCTCTATATCAACCAGAATAAGTCAAACAACAAAGAGCTACTTAACACAGTGAATAAACAGCAAAAGCAAATAAAATCCAAATTAAGACCTTAACTCCATAAAACTGCTTCTATTGAAAGCAGAAGGTTAAAAGGTTAAAAAGAGTATTTGCCAGCATTTCAGAAGACTCCTTCAAGAATACAGTGCTCACAAGGATTTCTCAATAGTCTGACTTGACAGCTCTTGCTCCTTGATAACAATTTAAATGTTAGTCACACAAAACCATCTACTCATTTGATTGTGAACAAGTTTTTCCCAATCTTTAACACTCATCAGGTGCATGTACACCATACAATAGCTGCAGTTATACTACTACTCAAATCTTAATAAGCACTGTTTAAATCTTCAGTGACAGTAAAAACTGTAGCCTGAAGAACTCATCCATGAATTCTAGTCCTATAGTGTACATCATCCTGCTTCCACTCCTTAAGCTTCACTGAAACCATTCTAACATCTCTTGCAGCCTAACCCTATGATGAGGCTCAGAATCAATACGTATTTATCTTCCTTGACCTGTCAAATCACCCAAGACTACCAGCAATGCTTCTTTTCCAGAAATAACTCTCCCTCATTCCCTTGGCATTGCTGCACTCATGACTCATCCCTTACCACTCTGCTCTTTCAGTGTATCCTCCTGAAGGAGCCTCCTCATTCACCTGTATTATTTTATTAATCACTTCCTAGGCTTTGGTCTTGCATCCCTCTTCATTTGTCTTCATTCTATCCAGAACCAGGATTCAAATTCAACCTTGAACTACCTACCATCAATCAGAAATATTCTTTCTACTCCCTATCTCCTGTGCTTGTCCAAGTCAACACCCCAACTTGGGTCTCTATTTCCCCACACTGATGCCCCACTATCAGCTCAGCCTCAGCACAGACAACACACAGGTCCTATTCACTCCACCATTCCTTCAGTCTCCTTTCCACTACTGCAAGTCCTGAACTTAACTAGGCATTAGCACCCAAATCTAGGTTCTCTAGGGGTTCTAGAAATGACCTGCTGTTGAGATCCTAGCAATGCCCATCACGTCACTAAGATATCCCTCTAGTACCTGAAATTTTATCACATGACCACAGAAGTTCACACCTGAAATAGTGAAGCAATCTTCTTCATCTTTCAAGATCCAGAACTGATCCTTATGAACATTCCTCTCCCGATAGCTTTTTTTAGCCTACAGCCAGATCACACAAGTCTTTCCCCATCCACTTCTTGAGCAGCATCCACTTCACACTCTACTTCAAGACCCTCACTGGTCAAGGTCCTCATTCTAAAATTACTAATCAGGATGTAGATGAGGTTAAAGTTCTGGTGAACTGTTATATTTTCACCTCTGAATTTCTTTTGCCCTTGTGGTTGGGAGAGCTCCATGAAGCAGCACCCTCTTTCAAAAACCTCCTACAAGTTTTTTTTCATATTCCTCATTTAAAACAAAGAAATAAAATGACCAGTGGCTGTAACATCTACACTACTACACTAAAATTCACAGCACTGATGCCAAACATTCTCCTGTGCCATCACAGATCTCATGAGTCTTTCCTCACCCTTAAATCATTAAGCATTCTGGGTCAGGAAACCCTCATAACCACTGAACTCCAGGATGACTAATTCAGACATGGAACTCGAATAGCTTGTTACTTAGAAATGTTACTAAAACAATTTTCTACTGTAGAGTGCCTATGGAAAACCAGCATCATACCAGCAACAAGCCTACTCAAAGTATTTTTGTCTTTTCCAAGGCTTCTCAACCTATTTAAAAATAATCCAAATGCTATATTATATACTGCTATTACAGAGGTTTTAACTGGTAATTGAGTACTTAAGACAATGGCTACTATTCATGATTTCTATCTGTTATATCTGAGTTGGCTTCTAGCACTCTAAAGATTAGGTTGTCCCAGGCTACGAAGAAGACACCATTGCATACTTTATGTCACTGTAAAATTACAAAATTAAGTTCATGGCACTAGAGATTTTCTCTGTCATATGGCTTTATTAGACCTAGCAGAGAAATACCTACAGCTATTTCTGCAGTATAACAATTATTTAAAAACAAGTGGTTTGCAGTCAAAATATAATTAAAGAACCATTTTCATTAATTTTGTCATCTTAAAATGTTATTTCTCTAAATTGTTCATAACCAAAACCAAAAATACTCCACAAAACCCCGAAAATACTATCCTATAATTCCAGCCATAAATTATCCACTTCTTTTAAATAGTAGTTGTGAATAGTAATTCCTTTAAAGTTACTTGTCTGATGTTTCTGTTTACTTTCTCACTGTATCTGGTTCTGACACTGTGCAGTTTAGCTTGTCACACTGTACATATGCACAAGTTTAATCAAAACCCTCCTTGTGAGGCAGCAGCACGAGTGTGCCACATGCTGCCAACAACAAAGCAGGAACAAACTCTGACTGCCCCCCAAAACTATTCCATTCCAACAATGCATAAACTTATGTATCAAAACTTGAGCTTAGGCATATAGTTTTTACAGGGAAAAAACCCAACCTTTTTCATTCAGGTAACACTGACTGCAAAAGAGCCGTAAGCTTTACCTCAAAGTTTGAGTGCCCATGTGACGCCCATTCAAACTCAATGCAGGATTTGCATATTATATTTTTCAGCTATTGCTTTTTAATTTCAAACACCTTTTTTCCCCTGCCCAAGTAAGTTTTTACAGAACAGCCCAGAAAGAAAACTTCTTATACTAACTATTTTGAAAAAAAAGAATTAGCTACTGGAGAATCATCAATTTTTAATCCTAATACACTCAGACAACTCAGCATCAGAGCCATACTCCAAAAACAGGTCATTTAATAAAAAAAATTTTTAAAAAATCAGGCTCCTTCATGCAATAAAACTACAACAGTAACAAAAGTTAGCATATTTCATTTTACCTACACTGGAAGTATTTAATAAGAAGAAAACAAAATTATTTTTCCAGAGAATTATTTTACTTATAGGTTTAAACAATAAATGTAGCATAAAATCCTAAACTATAAACAACTATTTTACTTGTTAAAATGGTATTTTTTCTACTGCTCTGATTATTTGATCACTGTTTTTAAAATAATCCACAGTTGTTTTGTCAACATTTTAACAGACATCTGAAAAGGATAAAACTAATGTCGCAAACATGACAACACTTCTGACAATCCTGTAATAATCAATAAACAAAAGGAAATGGAACCCAAATATTCAGATGAGTAAACTAATAGAAACGTAGAAAAACTTAATTGCTAACTGGAGCACAGGCTAATAGCTATAGCAAACTTTAAAAGCATTTGTTCCCTTCTTTCCAACCTCTAACCTAGTCCAACCTCTAAACTAGTACGCTCCAGGAATCATAACAAACAAGATTAGCTTCCCTAAAGAACATTTAATTGGGAAATTGTGTATCAGCCACAAGATCCCTTCATCAGCAGAGAAATCAAGCAAAAGCTTCAATTTATTTTTTGACAAACAAGAGTGAGGAATTGGAAACACTACTGCAGCTAATCAAAACAACAAAATACCATAATGCTACCTTCTTCACGAGAACAAAAGCATCAACCACCAACTCCACCCCACCCCCAAGCAGGCTGTTGCTCTCTAACCACAGAGCCAATGCTGTAGACAGTGTAATCCCACAGGGAAGACAGAAGGTCACAGACACACAGTGAAATCTTAAAATAAGGTCCGCGTTTTAGAAAGACCTAGAAGTACTTTAACGAGACAAAATTTCATCTGGAACAAAGAGGTGGAGTACAGAAACAGCCTGTTCTTCTCCTGTCTCTTCCCTCAACACATGGAGGGAGGTCACGCTTGCCCCGCGTAGTCCAAAACTGAGGATACAGCACTTGAAATAAGCAGCAGCAATCAAGATGTGGCAAGGATGGCAACGTGCAATGTGACACTGCAGGTGTGATTGCGTACTGTACACCAGCAGTGGGTCTGCTATTATTCATCAGCTGTAGGTGGCTAAGAGGGTGTCACTTATTACAGTGACACATGCTGTAGCTGGCTAGCCATGATTAACTATTACCCAGTGTGGTTGAAAGGGATGGAGACTACCATTCATTACGATCCAGCGTGGCTTAGTGGCGTAGGGAGGCTGCTACCCTTCCCTGCACCGCAGCATTTGAAGGAAGGCAGCTAACACTCAACAAAGCCCCGGGAATGGTGTGCAGAGAGGAGAGCAAGGGAACCTCGGTCGCCCAGCCTGACGGAACGGGTGTCCTGCTGGCAGGGGCGGAGAGCCCGCCCGCGCTCGGCGCGACCGGGAGCGCTCCGCCGCCAAGTGACAGCGCCGGGCCGGGCCCCGGCCGGCCCCGCCGTGCGAGGGGCGCTGGGGCCCCGCGCCCAACTTCCAACCACAGCAGCAAAAGCCTTTGTCCGAGCGCTCCCCGTCCGTGGCCGGGGGAGCCTGG